>RBZT01000804.1:0-23536 GCA_003693705.1 Polymyxa betae
GAGACGAGATGAGAAACGTATGAATTTTGGAGTTGATCGGAATGGTTGCGTGGAGGCGCTCCTCGCCATTCATAGTAGGGAGACGAGGGGACCCGCGCAGTCCGTGACAGTTAGGGCTCTTCCCCTATAGGAATCGTCAGCAGGGGCGTAGCCCTCTGCGCAGCCCCTCAGGAAGGGCCAGTACGACTGCCTGGTGGTCGGCTGGGCGGCTGCGAGTACTGTCATGCTCAATGGGCATGACATGTGGGAGTAAAACATGTAAAGGACCAGCATGTTGAAGAGTGCGATCGACCCCAAGCTCGTGGAAGGACGTTCAAGGACCATATCATCCAGTAATGATCTCAAGTTGGTCAGTACATCCTTACAGCAGGCACAGACTCGTGAAGCAATCGAGACCATGTATCCTCCAGACGATCCTAATATGTACTACAGAGTTCCAGCAAGCGCTGACGTCGCTTTATTCAGAAACGACCAGTCATCAGCAAGAGACAAGAGCGCTGTGCTGGGCGAGGTCATCCTAATGTTGGTTCTGTTACATGCACTTCCGGAGAACCCCTTCCCTGAAGCCGAGCTTGAATTCAGTCTACGAGGTTGGCTAAACCAATGTCGAGAGGCTCATGATTCTCCAACGCATTATAATCGTTTTCTCAAGTCCCTTATCGATGGCTGTGTGTCAGAGCCATGTCTGCGCAGCCCCCGTTGGCGCAGCCCGCATACAGGCCGCGCGCAGTTTGTCAGAGCCATGTCTGCGCAGCTGTGTAAGCTCCAGCCTTTTGATAGTCGCAGAAATAGAACTCTGCTTTATATTCATCTCTTGAAGTCTTTAAATATTCATTTCGGAGCCTGAAGTTCATCGGCCAAATAGTTCATGTTGTTGAGTCGCGCTACGCCAGTCCACACAGCAGCCCCCGTTGGCGCAGCCCGCTTACAGGCCGCGCGCAGTTTGTCAGAGCCATGTCTGCGCAGCTCCCGTTGGCGCAGCCCTCACACAGGCCGCGCGCGGTTCATGGTAAGTCTGGCGCAACCCTGGCAAAGTAACAGTCGACAGAGCGACTGGAGCGTCGCTCGACGCCCCACTGTAACCGCATTGTGGTCAAGTTCGCCGCCGCCCCGCAGTCGCTACTTAAGCGTGCCCGGCATGCATTTAAATTCATACTTGTAATTACCTTATAAAAGTAACATCAATCCTTCCAGCTCCTGCCTCGTTGAGTTCTGCCTCGCCCTCGTTCGTCCTTGACACTGTGATGGGGCGAAGTCCTCTCATGGCAATGGCGGCCATACAAATTCCAGTCTTAGTTCAGAATTTAATCAACGTATGCTTGCTGTTAAAGGCACTGCGGATCACTACCGATCGTGGTCGAGCGAACAGCAGGCCGAGGCGCAAGCACTCATGTCTGAATACCAAGGATCGCTTCTTGGTCACACAAAAGTGGGAAGCCGTCATTGAGGGGTCCCTTCCTTCGGAAACCCAACCTGCACCATGCATTAGATCCTCTGTGAATATGAGCTTTGACGACGATTTCGATGAGACAGTAGTGACTACCGATCGTCGCAAGGCAGGAAGAGGATCATTCCAAAACTCGAGCTACGTCACCGTCAACTACGCTACTTTCTACCGTACGCAATTAATACAGACTCATTCTATTTTATTGTCTCCATCTGTGATCGCCTATCTCGTACCTCAGATCGGCACACGGTGCGGATAAACTATTCTAAACAATTATCCTCGACGTGATTATTGCGAATAATATTTAATGGGCGTCTTATCTTCACCGTTGACGATATCGAGATCGTCGCACATTTGCTGAAAAGTATTATTATCTTCAGCAAGTAGCGTTTCCCAATTTCGGAAGATTATAAACTAGATAGGTGAGCATAGCATAGAAATCTTCGCATGAAATCTTCTCCATTCGACAGATTATAGAAATGGAAGCGGATCGCTCTAACTAATCTGTAGTCGATACTGCGGATATGTGCAGCAGAAATAATTGTGGCTTGCAGTTTGCTGCAAGTGATACTCCTCCGGATCTTCGGGAATGTATTCAGAATAACGTTCTCGACGATACTCTTTTCAAGCTTGTCGACAGAATTCAGGATACAGTATATCTTGATAAGGGGCCGTCCTAGGTCGATCGCAATATTGATCGAGAGGATGTGGATATAGAATGTCGACATCCTCATCATCTACGTTATCCAGTGCTCTGACTCCGGCGTTGCTGAGATGGCACAACGGAATGGCAGCAATAGAAACTATCAATGAACGATGTGAGTTCAGCCGGGAGATCAGTAGAATAGTTCAATTTTTACATACTGTAAGAATAAAATTTTGTATTGGTTACGATAGTTACAGTTTTGAAATTTCTAAATCCCGCAGTGACATTTGATAGTACCATGGATGGGAGGGTCCAAGGGGTACCTTTCTTTGGGTCCGGGACCTTTTAGGGTTGGGTTTATTTCAGCACTGGGGAAAGATTAATGGGATTAATATCATTCAGAGGCAGGAAGAAGTATAAAGCGGCGATAGATGAGCCTATTGCGAATTTCGCTGGTGGCAATGATGGAATTTAGTGGAAATTTTTTACGGTTTTGGTGAATTTTATGCCGATGTTGATTTCGCAGGCGAATAAGAGACACGCCGCTTAGTATCCGGCTCCGAGTTCATTGTCACCGGCCTCATATTCTGTAGCAGTAAACGGCAAACTTGTGTTTCCTAAGAGCAGCGCAGAAGCCGAATGCATTTCTGCGTCTTCGGCATGTGAAGAGCTGCTCTGATGTCGTCGTTTGCTGAATGATATTAGCCTCTCAAAATCGTGAATTCACACTCCTTTTAGTCCAGCTTTGAGTACTTCCAACTGGTAGCTTCAATCAGTAATATGCAGAAGAAAGAGAAGAAAGCAGCCCGAATCAGTTGAGCTACAATCTTGACTTAATATTTGTTATAGTTGGTTTCGTTACTACCAATGATCAAAAGGACGACAGAACTCAGGAATTCCTGGAATTATAACTCGAAGTTTATTACTGTGGCAACTTCCAAGATCGGAGCTGTCATGAGTTCTCACCTGAGAGCTCCTCAAAGACTGAGAAATCAATTTATAATGAGCATCTGCCCATTCCAACTGGAATCTCGCTAAGAATAGCTGTAGCTTAGGGTTTTAGGGTTTTCATACACTGGGAGCATGAGGCCATTTTTTGATTATTTTGGGTCAGAAGAGGCCATTTCTAGTTTGTAAACGAAAACTGCGTCCACGAAGATTAGGCCATTTAGGATTTTGAGGCCGAGTTCCGCGGCTCTGAGAGATTCAAGCTTGATGCTGAAGAACATTTACTTGAGTTTGAACTTCAAGAGGAAGGAAATTTAATTGGGAATTTGGATGGAGAATTCATTGACGAAGTCCTGCAGATGAAGTGGAAGAAATCTCAAATGAAGTTGAAGAGGATGAAGCAATCCAAGAACCAAAATGAAATCGGTCGTCCTGGGCACAACAGATGGTAACTGACCTAATCGCTTTTGCAAAAGCCAATTCGCTCTCAGAGAAGAATTTGGCTTGTTGGGTCATGGTATAACTCGTCTTTTAAATAGACATCTATTAGTCAAAACTTCCAATAATTTGCTAAATACTTCCTCTGTTCGCTCGACTGAGTCTAGGGTTTTGAGTTAGGGTATTCCATATAAGGTACACCGACTCTAAAGTATACAAAAACAAAATATTCTGAAGCAAAACAGGGTATACCTTATTTGGAGGTCCACGGCGTTAGGCAGGCTGCCGGATGCGGCCTGGATGATGACGTTGATCTGCATTATGCGCCTTAGCATACGAAGCTCATTTGAGAAAGCGACACCATTGACGAACTGGCAACAAAAGGCAGCTGAAGGCGGCGATTATCTCGATAAGCATGCTGAATTTACGCCATCGTACCGACTGTATTAAAGATGCTGTGCAGAACAGAAACTGGATATCGATCTGTCCGGTAACATGAAGTGCAGCACAATAGACCGGGAATACCCGACACGAGCTCATTTATTCTCGGGGAATTAAGTCATCACAGAGGTAAGGATCTCAAGTTTCCTGATGATTAAGTCAATTCACTTATTAATAGGATGGTGCACTCGACACACGTTAGGGAGCGCTTATCCCAACCTGGTGGGGATAGAAGAGTCCGATACATGCAGGCATTGACAAATTGACATAGAAACATCAGCTCTTAAATGCTGAACGGACTTTGAAAATGAATTGTGTCGATCGTCAATCTACAACAACCAAAATGTACGCAATTTTCACAGAGCAATACAGTTGCTTTTTATGACAAAAGTTACCATGAAAGCGAAAAGATGCGGGGGCTATATATTGTATGAGCTGGAATATAAGCAAGCTGGGTGACCCAGTAAGGGTTTGCTAAGCGAGTAACGTATACTACTATATAGGTTCGAGTCTCTGTTGGATTGGGCGGGTAACTCCAACCTATTGGTCTTCTGTTCTGTTAATTTGCAAAAGGCGTCATCTTTATTACGAATTTCGGCTACCACAGTTATGTCCTGGGTAACGGGCTAACACGACGCGGCCGCACAGGCCCGGATCCGCCCGTGCGGAACCCGGCCTGGCTGTTGACGTCGACGACCGAGGCCGAGCGCAGGACTTGGGTAACGGGGGGCGGCCCCGGGGTCCGACGAGCCGCCACGGCGCCGCCGCCTGACGTGGCCGGACAGTATTTGCCCGCCAGGCCCTGGTCCCGGTTCTGCAGCTCGAGCTTATAGAAGCGGATCTCATTGGCCAACTGTTCGGCAGCGGATTCGGTGCGGGAGGCCTCTACCTCGAGCTCACGGATTCGTTCGCGGTCCTCGGTTCGTGCGTCCTTCTCGCCGTGTACCGCCTCCAGCCTGAGCGCCACGCAAAACATCAGCCAAACTTGATACATGAGATCGGCCATCGCGAAGGCAATTTGCAAACAGTAGAAAATTTACAAAGACAATCGCGATTACAAAATTCAAAACAATGAAGAGTTTTGCAATTTTTGTTTTTTTCAGAAAAAATCAAGAAATATAATTTTGGTCGGAAAAACAGCTTAACGACTTTTCCTGCAGTTTGCGGAGTTTTCGTGCACCACGACTGCGTTCTCGGTCGAGTGCGTGCCCCTGCTGCTCGATGACTTCGGACAGGTCGCGATTCCTGCGCTCGAAGTCCGCCAGACGTGTGCGGGCGTGTTGTTCGGCCTCCGTCAGGGCGCGTTCATGGTCGCGCTGCGCCCGATCTCGTTCTGGGCACGAAAATCAGTCCGCAATTGGCAATGTGCAGCGATCACGTTACCGGCATGGGCCTGGGCCAGCTCGACCTGTCGCGAGTCCAATTGTAATTGTAACGTGTTTCGTTCGCGTTCCAGGACGGCGTACTGCGCGCGACAATCTGCCAAGATGCGTTCGCGTTCGGACTGAAATTCGGACTTCAACGTTTCAATCTGCTCCGTGACAGCGTAGAGTTCGCCCTGGGCCGTGGCGCGCTCCGATTGTAACAGCTCGGTAGTGTCAGTGGCATGACGCTCACGGAGTTGACGAAGTTCGGCCTCGTGCACCTCCCGAGCCCGTTCCAATTGATCCTGGAAACGTTACATTCAGCGTGCGAAAAGTGAACAATGCCGCTGCCAGGCGGACCTGTGCCATTTGCGTTACCGCCCGAGTCGCATCCTCGGACGCCGTCAGTAACGAAGAGCGTAGTTCCGACAATCGCTGCTCTAAAACTTTCTTAGCGCGGGCTTCGGCTTCAACAACAGCTTTTTCCGCACTAAGAACAAAGTTAGGGCAAGTAACGTAAATCATTGAAACGTTACTCGGTCTGGCTTTGCAGGCAAGCGGCACGGCATTGAGCACGGACTTTCTCCAGGTCGGTCTCGACCTCGACCTGGGCCGCGTGTAAGTCCCGTTCGTAACGTTGCTGTGCGTCCGCGGCATCCGCAAGTGCGCGATCCAACTGCGTCATAGTGCGCTCATGCAGAGCCCGACTCGACTGCAGATCCGCCTCCAGACGCCGAACGGACTCCGCCATCTGTTCCCGGGCCTATAACAATGTTAACGATACATCATGTCGTTACCAATCACGTTACTTGTAACGATTCGTTCTGGAGCTGTGCCAGTCGCGCATTAAGTTCATCAACGATGGCGCAGTGATCACGTTCGCAACGTTGCACCTGCACCTGGAACAGTTCCCGTTCGGCCTCACGAACTGCACATACGGCCTCCGCCAGGCGCTGCTGGGCGTCGACCTTGTGCGCCTCCAACGCATCCACAGCGGAGGCAAACTTGGCCCGGAGCTCGGCCTCGTCGGCCTTGGCACGGTTCAACTGACCACGGAGTTCGGCCAAACCCGTCCGCATCCGTTCATGTTCGGACAGAGACCGCGCACGCTCCTCGGACCACGCCTGCCGCTCCGACATGAATTTCGTCTCGCAATCTACATCGAACACGTTACCAAAACAACACCCTGTAACGTTGCCACATTGTCGGACCTCGGAGGCAGCGATCCAGCGCCTCTTGTAGAGTCCGCGGATCACATTGATGCTGCAGATCACGGACTTTCGTCTCCAAGTCCGCAGCCCGCTGCTCGGCCTCGGCCACAAACAGCTCGTGCTGTTCCCGTGACTGCTGAAGCTCGGAGGCATGTGCGCGTTCCAGCTGGGCTTCCGCCTCCTTTTGTTGCTGCCGCATGTCCTCGAAACGGCGGTCGTACTCGCCCTCGCGCCTCTCGATCCACAAGGACTGCTCCTGATCGAGCTCGGCGCGTAATGACTCGAGACGTTCCAGCCAGAGATGTTCGCTACGGACTTGCGCACGCCGTAGCTGGTCGGTCTCACGGCGTTCCTCGCCGAGACGGCGCTCAGACTGTTGGAGCGAGCGTTCCAGGTCACGGACTCGGCCACGCATCGATTGGAGTTCGTCGTCGGCGTCGTCGCGTTCGTCCAGCTGCGCTTGTAGCGTGCCTATGTTGGACTGTAATCTGCGGACTCTACGTTCGGTCTAATCAAAAGGCCGTGAATGTGTTGAGATGGACCTGACATACCGATGCTCGGCCGCCTGGCTGCGCGCCACCGCATCGGTGGCTACGTCGCGTAACGCTATCATAAGACCACGCTGTTCCCGAATGTAACGTAATTGTGTGTCGTCACGTTCCCAGTAACGTTGCAGCGCTGCGATCGAGTCACGTTTCGCCTGTTCGTTCAGCTCCATATCCGCCTGTAACTGGCGGTAATGTTTTGCCATGAGCATATCGGCATCGGACATCTCCGTGACAGTTCGTGGTAACATGACAACAGCCGATCGCTTTTTGACAACTCGCGACATGTGACGTTGCAGTATGGCAGCGTACAGAGACATTTGTTCCCTTTCGCGATCTCGCTCCGATTGCGCTTCGAACAACAGAGACTGGAACGATGTCACACAAACACCGTGATTGAAACGTAGATGTCACGATACCTGAAACCGTTCCGCATCCGGATCCGGCCCGGAAACAACCGAGACGATTCGCGGCATGGTCCGTGACTGGATCTGTTCCAGGCGGCGTGCGAACGCCACCTTCACCTGACGGACATCACGTTTCAGCTGCGACAGACAAGCAGCGATGCCGCGCTGGCCCTCGGGTCGGAGGTTGTCCAGCGCATGCAGGGCTGCGCGCAACTCGTCGAACGTCGTATCGGTGACGAGCGAGGTCATCGAGTACGCCCCGAACGATCCTCACACCAATAAATATCCAGTACGACCTACTGACCGCGGAAGCGTATGATGATGATGATGGCTGTTTAGTAGGGGTGGAAGCGGTCGCGGGCGGTCCGATCGAGCCAGGTGTCCAGTACGGCGCGGTAATGGTCGACGAGAGCGGATTGCGGGTTGGCGGAGAGCGTGGCGGCATCGAGTGACAGAATGCGATCTAGATGAGATCGGGTGCTCGGGGTGTCTTTGACAAGGAGGATGGAGGCAGGAGGGCCTTGCTGAAATGATAGCGATGGGATCCCGTCTGGGTACGATTGGAATGCGGACTTCTTCGAGAGGAGTTCGTTGCCAGGCCTCGTCAGTCTACACAAACGAATCAGACGCGAAATCGAACAGCAGAAAGAACGAAAGGATCAAGACTAAAAACTGAATGAAATTTCCAGTCAACAAATAAAGAGCAAAATTTGGGAGATTTTGTAAAAAAGCAAAGTCGAAAATTATGGTTGGTACGATGGTGGCAAGTCAGGGGTCTGAAGATGTAAGCTAACAGGGGGCCGCATCGGAGTCGAGAAATTATCTGATGGATTCTGTGAAGGCGGTGGCTGCTGCTGAGGTGTATCGTCTTCGTCGGAGTCGTCCTGAAAGAAGCCATTTAAGATGCTGCGACGCAACGAAAGATGATGAGAAAAAATTCAGGTGGTGGAAAAGCAGATTGGAGATTGTCCAAAAATGAATAGAAATGTGTGACTACATAATTGAGACGATATGAATGCTTCTTGGAGATGCCGGACACTTTCTCCACCACGCCGAGCGCAACCAGCACGTTAACGACGTCGTATAAGCGGCGAATACCTAAGAGCGAGCATCAGACAGCGAGTTTATGGTACAGGCCAATGCAATAAATGCAAAAAGCAAGAAAGTGAATAATCAAAAGATGGAAGACAAAATCATGAAACAATTCAATCAGATCAAAAGAAGAGTTGGTGATAAACTATTGAATTTGGAAAACAGATTCCGGAAAAAATGAAGAACTTTCAAATAGATTACAATTTTTATAGGCGGTCATCTGTTCCGAATCGTTACGGATTGGGAACAATGCGCGCGCGAATTCCTCCAGCGTCGACATGTGCGTGTCCGACCAGAACAAGAATGCTATAAGAAAGTGAGAAATCAATGGTGGCAGCACGACCCGCGCCCGTTTACCGAGAAAACACATACAGAGGCGACCAAGAGAATACGTTTTGCGTTCGGGGCCGTTACAATCCGCCATTAAGGTCTGCAACGTTTTCAATAAAAAAAAACAGAAAATCAATCCCCAAAAAATCGCAAGATGTTTTGGACATTGCCGAAAATTATGAAATTGAAAGTAATTCAAGAAAAAAGCTTTACGAACGGCCGTTAAGGAGGCGCTGATGGTTGCCGATTGTTCTCGAATCCGACGTAATGTTTGAGAGACATTCTTGGCCCCGTTGTAAACGTATGATGCCTTCTCTTTACGGGTTGTTGATCCGATGTTCTCCACTAGGCGATGGATTCGTCAACAGTAGTACAGCGCTTGGTAAAGAGAAAAATTAAGATTTGCTTGATAAATCAAGAAAAAAACGAAGACTGTCAATATCAATGAGCAAAGAAGCAGGAAAAGAGGGAGCGAAAAAAATTCAGGCTTCCATAATCATGAATGAAAATGATAAAAAAACATTACAGATATTGACGATATCGTAGAGGCGTCTCCTCGGAATCCCCATTTCCTATCAGATAAGATTGGATCCAGCAGGCCGACTAGCCAGAGAAGAAAACCTTCGAGAAGACGGTCAGATCGATAATCTGCACCGACTCCTGGACGCATTTTGCCAGGAACCGGGTCGTCAAGATCGCAAGCGACCGCTCCTTGCGTCGATACTTGCTGGACGACGTCGACGGCCAGTCTTTCATGGGGCGGATGCTGCCGCCGGTCTCGTCCGACGCTGCCACCGGCCCATCCATCCAGGTCTATCTCCCTTCGCCCAGCCAACCAAATTATGAAAGACAGCGATGAAGAGAGAGACGCCCCAAATCTCTCTTAAAGAAGACCCCAATGCCCCAAACAGGGCGGCGGACACCGGGCTGCGCTAATGTCTGATTTTTTTCTCAAATTTTTCATAAAAGTTTTCTGTTCGCTGTCTATAATCGAGTTGCCCCTTCCAGATAGCTTCATTTCCGCATTTCGCATCTGGCGGGTGAGACCTGCTGGCGGTCAAAGCCTTCTATCTACATCTGAGCAACATATGGGCCATTGTCGGCGTCCCATTATTGATCTGCATGGCTAGCTCCATACACATTCAAATATGGGATGCTTCTGCCATTCTGTAATGTTCTCGCGGGATCGTATGTTCGTAGCAGTTATGGCCGACGAAGAATGGCTCTTTTGCGGTGCTGGAATCGTCACCACCGCAAACAAACTGTTTTAAATCGAAACTAATGACTTTCTATCTTGTAGAACGGTTGCTTTGAGCAATACATATTTTGAATCTTATTCTACCTACAGAGCGAGTTTTCCATTTTTTATCTTTCGTTTTTTGTTCGTCTCTGTTACAGTATTCTGTGTGCTTTCACAAAATTAGAGATGGGTTTCTCGGTTTCAAGACGAAGACCAGGATGTTGCCCTCGGCGTCCTCGGAAGTAATCGAGATTTTCCGGGAGACCATACGGCCCGATTTCAACGTGACCGAGTTTTGTTTGATCTCAACTCTGTGTTAAAATACGGAATGTCGATGGGAATAATTTTCTTCAGTCGGCTTCAGCGAATATATTGATTCACAGCAGCCCTAAAACTCCGAGTCCGGATGGTCTCCACTCTCCAGAGGTCTGCGCCCTGTTTCTGGCTCCATCCTTCATGATTGCTGGCAATAAACTCATATTCCGTCTGGAATAGTTTCACAAGAAAGTATTCTGCGAGAAGATTTCGTTCTGGATTAAGTTCACTGACATATTCTGCAATCAAGAATATTTTTCCATATTTTTGTACCAACAGCAAAACATTGGCTGTTCTATTAATTCGGACATCGGATTGAATGAGGACTTCTCGAATGTGCACGTTGAACGCATTCCCGTGAAAGAAATTCGCTCTGGTTACGGCGCTTACCTGTCGAAGGCAAATTTCAACGGAGAACTTGTAACAGAACAACTGAACTTGAATGAGCGTTAAGGCCATGAATTGTGAATACGAAAGATGTTGGGAAACGGGAAAGGCTCTTGCTAATCTAGATGATATTCTTCTAAGAGTGATGTCCATACTATCCGGGAGGTCAAGTTATCTTGTCATATTTTCAAAGGTCACATTCTATTAATACGTGATTGTCGTCCTATAGCCAAGTCAATATCATTCGCGTCTTATTTATTGGAGTATAATGACAGCATCCAGACAATTATTATACTGTGAGCTGATGGGTGATGTTAACATCATTCTCGTTATAAGAATGAAAGTCATGGGCTATAGCCGCAGACACCTCATTGCATGACGGCGGATGCTACGAACATCTACTGCAAGCAAACTCGGCGATCACAGGAGATCTACACACGATCTGGGCCAGCTAATGGGTGTCACAGATGACCCACAATAGCATGAAGAAGCTGTCCATTCGTTGCTGCAGGAATTCGACTGTTCAACAGTACTTTAATTCAGACGCGATTGGCGGACACTTTAAACCCCATTGCTATGCCCCCGGGTTGGGAAGGTGCCGTACTACCCCCATTCTTCATCCAGCTGCCAAGACCAAGAGGTTGCGTTTTCAAGAGCCCGCGACCCCAAGTGGCCCTGTGAGATGATTACCTTTGAAACGAAGCGATGAGCGGGAAGGAACACACGCGTTATGAAGATAGAAACAGGACAACAGGCCACGGAACTGTCAGATAACGATCACGATCAGGCACCACGGGTACGCCGTGCTGGACTGTCAATTGTGTCCTCAGGGTTTAGGGTTTTGGGGTTGTGGAGTGATACGACACTTCTCCCTCGCCGAATGAGATGTTGGCTGAGATTGGAGCCGAATCCAGTTGTCACGAACTACCTGCTGGTGATCGATGTTTGAAGGCGGTTTCCCGTAGAAGTCGTCAGCGAAATTAAGGATCGATTAAGCGAGGCCAATTTTCAAAGAAGTCTATCTAAGAAAAAGCCAAAAACTGATTGAGTCGGAATCTGATCTTCTGTAGTGTAAAGGTGGATAGATTGTCATGACCAAAGTAGTGAATGAACAACGATGTGGAAACGAGCCAGGCTTCGAGATCCAGCTCCAGTATTATATCTTTAGAGTCTTCCGCGATTATATTGTGCGCATCAACTCTCCTTTGCAACATTCAGAGAGCTCGAACTCGTTCAGGAAGGGTTAGTAGATGCCGACATGAATCTCAACTGGAGAGTGCTGCCATCAGCGAGGCGACTTTTCATATAAATCTATCAGAATAAAAGCCAAAATTGCACGCACTTCTGATTGGGTCTGAATCTGAGGGGTACTTCATAAGTAGAATATTATGTCCCGCGATGTAGAGCAGGACAAATTCTTCTTACCCGCAGTTTGTCCCGAGGAGATTCTTGATCATGCCGATGTTAAGTACCTGAATTGCTCGCCGGGCCTTTTAGAATGAAGACTTTTTGGAACTGGCAAAAACATTGGCCTCAAGTTTCATCGAAGTAATTCTTTCTCAATATTCTACTATTCAATAATCTGTCGCCAATTGCGATTGTGAAATGCTCGAATTGTTTTGCAGATCAACCAGTTAATCGTCCAACTTCTAACGAATTGACGATATAAATTTCGTGGTGTCCTGTAATTTTTTATCAAAGCCGCGAATAGTATAACCATAGACTCGGCCGGAATCGAACTTGGACTTTGCGATTTGCCTGATCAATTGGCTATCACTGATTCGTTTTGCAAAGCTATAGAATTGGAATTCAAAGAGGGTTTTTCCGAAGAACCGCAAAACGCTTCTAAGCTGAAAACTGGTAAGGAGATGCCTTGACACTATAAAAGCGGATTTCTGCAAAAATGTTCCGGACATCTGCAAAATTGTTCCAAAACAAACACAAAAGCAAGTGTAGCAACGTATGGGAGCGACTCGAAAGGAAATTTGGCCTTCGGTTTGACCTTTCGTTCGGCCTTCGGATTGGAATTGTGCGAGCACTTTTTTCCAGGCCATGTTATTGGCCTTCTGACCGCGATAACGGACCCTGTAGGTCCGTGGCGGCGTTCCCTCGACCCGCCTCACGATTTCTCAATTCAGATTCGAGGTTCTGGGGGGGTTGGCTTCAGAAGATGAACGTTGCTGTTTGCGCTTTCGTTGCAGCGATTGCGATCTTCTTCACCTTGCTGTATAGAATCCCGGCTGGTACTGTACGACCATTGCCTTACGTTTCAATTGCTGACGTGAATTCAATCAGAACTGCCAAATGATCAAGATCAACCAGCCGGTAAGGGCTCTGTAGATCTGTGAAATGTTTTGCCTAATCATGCTGTAGCAGTGCTACAACAGCTCAATGAAGCCGATTTTCATCAGGAATTCGTTACCGCCGCTCATACTGTAGAGTGTAATGTTACCGCAGTCGTTTGATCTCCAACATTAACTGACAGAACGTGTAGATAATCACGTCGCACTGCCCCATCCGCCCCATGAGAGCCGGTTTGTGAGGAAAACGTCCTGCTTTTGCCTCGTTTGGTTGGTAATCCTCACCACGATGTCATTGGCGGTTTTCGCCGATTACAATCAGCGTCACAAGAATGAAGGCAACTTCCTGTAAACTGAATATGGAATCTCTGCTCAACAAACATGCTCAATGTTTGTTGATTTCCACTGTATATATAAATACATCATTTTTAGCAATCAGCTTTAAACAACATTGCCTGTGATGTTAGAGAGCTGTTGCTGCCAATTCACGTATTAACAAGAAAAGTCATATTCTTGTAAGTTCAAGAAAGTAACAACTTCTCTCCGAAGAGAATTTTAGATTGATAGACTGTTGACAGATACCTAGACGATAAACTACAGAAAAGATGCATCTTTGATTGGAATTGTTTCATTCGAAGAAGAAAACTGAACAATTTATAGATTACGAACATATATTAAGACAGAAAGATTACAGAATCACTGTTACGTCAAGAAATTGTTATTTAGACGCTTGAAGTTATGGCTATGAGCCTCGCGATACTTCTCTTCCAGCAGGTGCAGCAGATCGAGTTTCTGCAGTTTAGATTGTGGTACAGTACATAGTCGGGAAGTTCCCATCAGTATCAGCCTTCATCTTCTCGAAATTTCGATCGAGCTGCTGATGCCATGCGTACAGGACCGAGAGCTGGAAAGCGAACGCCGAGCTGCCCATAGCCTAGCGCAATAACAGAAACCCAGAATAAAGGTGCCAGATTGAACTATGGCAGACAGCGGGACATGTTGCTGCCCAGTACGACATGGTTAAGACGAGAGAAGCTCAGCGATCATCAGATGGCGTCAAAGGAGTTCAAAACTGCGCCACTGACGCAGTTTGTCACAGAGTCGCGCAGATTTCTTGCCGCGGCCTTCAGCCATGACAGATAGAGAGAGAGACGATAGCGGATGGTGATGATGGCACGATCCGCATGGCACGGAAGTCGGCGTGCCAGGGCATGAAGACTTCCGAATCCATTATTTCCTGTCTGACACAATACGAAACGCTCTAGATCAGACGTTCTGGTCTCCGGCCATGCTCGAAGGGTTTCGGACCATTAGATATATCTGCCTTTTTGACTTATTGTATTTTACATTCCGTTTAAGTCCAAAATCTGTTATCATCAGCTTCGATTTCTTCGAGGCCGAAATATGAAATAAACCATTCCGGTTTCTGGCTGAAAGTGAACCTCGGATTCTCAAATAAGGTCAAAGCATCTTAAGAATATAAAGCCATCAGTGACGATACAATCCGTTGATCGAACCGCGGGAAATCGCTATCTTGAACAGATTCGGTTTCGATCAGGTCGACAGCTGTCCTGCTGGATCTACAATGAGGTCACTTCCCACGAGAATAACTCGGATTGATGTTTTGAGATTATCACGAATTGTTGCTGGTAAGAAATAATCTTTTATTTTTCTCCATTTTTTTCAATGAAGGCATCAAATTGTTTTCACAATTTTGGTGAAATATTTTGCAAAGAAAGCCCGATAACTGTTTTTATCATTAATCTGATCAAAGATAGATGAGCTCGACGTTTTCACACTTTCCGCAATGCTTTTTCGAGAATCGAGTTCGAGACTTCCCACTTCCTATCATCATTTGATTTTGACCGCATTCTGGTTTTTGATAAGCTGGAGATCTCTCACGCTCTATCATCATCTTTGAAAGGAAATTTGGGCCAATATGCCCGGAAGGTTCCGGCAGTCTGCCATATCACGTTTCTGAGATTGGTTTTAAAGCGATCAACACTCAGAGAATATTGTCGCTGTTGTTGGTCTTCTCACAGGGCGAGCACGACCGCGCGGTTTGCGAGCTCCGTTCAGAATAAACCCAGAGATGATGCTGATGGTGAGGATCTCGATCACCAGTCCAATCACATCGGAAATCTTGACGGTCGCCGCCATCCTCACATTCAGCTTTCGCTCCACTCACGGCGGTTCAGTACGGCCTGGTTCCATTTTTTGTTGACGTTAATGGACATTGGGCGGCCCGGTGAAGGAAGTATCACAGCGAAAGGTCCAGCGTGAGTGCTGATGGGCGGCGGCGGTCAACTGAAGCGTTGACGAGATCGATTTCGACAGCAATTTCAACCTGAATTGGAAATTAGATCTGATGAAGCATGAAAGTTAGCGATTTCAGAGGAAACCTTTTAAACAAAACAAATTCCAGAGGTCAACAATGAGTCAATGAGGTTCATGATTTCGCAGAGAATTTCTGAAAATCAAAGAAAGATACTTAAAAATTAAATGAAAATTCTCATAAGCAGATTTTGGGGAAAAAATTCAAAGCAAAAAGCTGAATGTTTGCAATTTTGAGAAATGTTGAGCCAAAAGATATTTGGGCCTTCAGTCGTCGATTTCAGCTGGCTATAGTGAATCCGGAATCCTAGCGAATAACGCTCCGAACGGTCGAAGTCAATTCTCGGCTCGCCTCTGCATTCGTCTGGAAGTTCTTAACCCTGCTGGTTTCACCATTGTTATCAATGAACTCTACAAGAAGCATCTAATCGATGTCATTAATCGCAAGCTGTATCAAATCAAGCCAAGATCGACTCATTTGCGAAAGCATTCACGAATTTGTCGACACTGCCGAAGTCGGCATCCCAAGACCTTTCAAACATCATCGTATAGAGAAGCGTTTCGTCGACCACGTCGTTAGGAATCTGAAAGAGATCGGGGACGGCATGCTAGACATGGAATCGGGCAGAACAATTTAAGCTGTGTCGAGATCGAAGTTGGCCGTTCCTATAGAAATTGCACTCCAATCTATGATACTCGAAAACGCTGACGAGACGATGGCTAGAAATTGCGAACTGTTTATTTCCGACATTTGTAGAACAACGACACTACCCATTGGAAGGTTCCAAACTCCGCAACGGTGAAGCGCCACGGAACTGTGGAACCTAATGTTGGAAAGTTCCAACAGTTCCTTCTCTTGAGTCACCTCAGGAGAGAATCCACAAGATTGTTAGCATGCTTTCGTAACTGAATCTCCGATTACGAAGACGTCAGAATCGTCTTCTGAGCGTCTTAAGCAATTGATATCAACGCTTAAGTCTCCTCAGCATCTTATGAAGTTGCAGATGCTCCGGGAGCAGCTAGGCGATCATATTCAGCTTCCATCGTCGGAGCCGGATTGATCCAGTATCAATTTGGTCGAGTTTTCTGCACCATGGCCAATGATTTAGGAGTGCTACGAATCGAACCCCAGGCTGCAATTGATACTGCGGAATGGGAGAGCACGGGCGATACTCAGTCTGTAGTCTCGTGTAATCCATGTTAGCGCAGTTTGTGCGGTTTCGGTCAGATCAGATATCTGTTAAGGGTGGGAATGTGTCAATGTATAGGATGAGAGGAAAATGATGATGCGACATTAACTTACCAATAGCAAAATTGAATATCGAGCAGTCAATCGCTTCAAACGCGCATTTTTTAGACTGGAATTCGGTGGTCGCAGAGTCAGGGATAGGCGTGGGGAGGCTGTGCTGATTCAGGTTAGGCGTGAGCTGGGAATGATGGAAGCATCAAGCAATTGATATTTCGTTCACAATGTAATTTCAAGTATGGTATCAAAATGACATGTCCTGGCACGCTTAAATACAGATAGCGGCAGCGGCGAGGCTGGCAAGGGGACGATTACAGTGGAGCGTCGTGCGACGCTCCAGTAACTCCGTCGTCTTTTCACTTGGCCATTGTCGCATGTAGAGAACTGCGTGCGGTCTGTCTGAGGGCTGCGCCAAAGAGGGCTGCGCGAATCATCCTTCCCCTGTAGCTTTTGTTTACTTCCGGTCCTGGGCGCTCTGGGTTTGCTGCATGTACTCTTCGATTATATCTGATATCCATAAATCGCGACGAAGCTCGGCTGATGGTTCCATGATTTGTGTGCTGGGCAGTAGAGTAGCCTTCGAAATGCCACCAGATATTCCAGTTTTCTGCGGTGTAATCATGGGTCCTGTATCTTCGCGTTAGGGCTTAGGTAATTATCCGTGTCTTCTGTATTTAAGTTTATGGAGTGATAATATAGCTCCCAAATCGAAATTGCGATCAGGGTGAGCAAATACAGGAGCGGTAGTGAATGGATTCTTGAGCTAATCGAAAGAGAGTTGCTCAGGCCCCAGTGGAAACGAGGGCTTTTGTGTAGGAGCGAGTAAGCTCTCCAGGACAGAATTAGAGCAAACAATCCGCGGGGCCAACATAAACTCATCAAATGGCCCTGATGGTAGATCTAACGGATTCATGAAACTGGCATCTGAAGACAGCGAAATCTCCGAGCTCATTTTGCAAGCCATGAATTACCAACTCTTCAAAGAACGAAATAACGGCAAACACTGAATGCAACACGCATTGTGACACTACAGAACCGAGACCTGGAGAATACTGACCAATCCGTCTTCTGACAAATTTATTGAAATTTGCTCCATACATGATACAAATACGTATGCAAGAATCGTAGCAAAGAATCTTCCGAGTTGAAGAATAGACATTTTAAGCTAACAGACAAGCGACCCTCCAATTTCACCACTGACGTCATATCCGCGAGGCCTCTCGAATCGTCCAGAACCAACAATGCGGTTTCCACATCCATTTTGAGAGATCTGTAAGTTGGGAGTGGAAGCAATAGAAAGCATTACAATAAATAAAATATGTGAAATTACAGGCGAATAAGTTTCATCAAAATCAATTCCGGCAGCCTGCGAAAATCTTCTTGCGACATAGCTGGCCTTTTACTAACAAACATCCCGTTTTCGTCAGATTATGGCCTTGAAGATCCATTTGCTAGAATGGGTCGCATTCCTTAGAGTAGTGCGACCAGATACCATGTCTGGGTTTTAAAATAACATTCTCGGTCAATTAGCTGAATGCCATCTGTCAGCACGGAGTGCGGCCTACATCGGATCGGTTCAGTGACGTCCGCGATCAGAGCTCAAGGATAAGTTTCGCCTTCAAGCTCGTCACCGCTTCAGGATCATTGTCTGCTCAATGAAATCGATGTCACCCATTACTCATTTTGCTGATTTTTCAATCAGGGATTCCATTCAAAAAAGCCTCTCACAATCAACAACCGATGTGAGCAGAAAACGGGTCCGCTTGAAAAAGCCCGGACTGCATAAGGATATGGACTATTTGTTGAGCATAATGTTGCTGATATTACAGACTACTACCCTATATACTTTTTAAAAAAAAGTATGGAATGTAGAATGCAACAAATGCCACATACATTATAGGACTTTTTTTGCTTTCGCATGTTATGTAAAGTACAGTCTCGCAAATTTAGTTTTTTTCAGATTCTTGAGGCGGTGAGTCAGATTTTTGAGGCGGTGAGCTAACGTATCGTCATGGCTCGGAAGAGGATATTGCAGGCTCATTTATCCCTGATGAACGCCAAAAGGCGAAGAAATCAGTGCCCCCCTGCTTAAGGGTACGATGATAGGAATGATGATTTTCCAACTCACGCCTAGGTAGCTCGTATAGCTTGTCGCGTTCGGAAAGCGATTACGAAATCTATTGGCTTGCTGAGACAATATCGTATTTACCATCGTTCGAATTTCACTTATTTTCCAATTTTTTTTTATAAAAATTTCACCATATTGAGAAGTTTTGGGGAGCTGCTAAACGTTATAGACGTTCACTTCGGGATTATTGGTTTTCTAGTTCGGTCCGCGTTTTGCCAGAAGCTATTTCATCAGTTTCGGTTATTCCGATTCGGCGATTTGCTCGGAGATGCTTCAGGCTGGTCTTTTGATTATGATACAAGCCTTATCAGCTATGAGTACGCATGTACATTGACGCATATCGATAGAAAAATTGGGAATTCTTATTGGTGAAAGACGCGGAAAGGACAGTAGGGCAATTCAAATGTCATCGGATTATTCGGCCTTGGTGGAATAGCGATGAATAAACAGCTTACACTGATCCAATTTCTATTTATTTAATAGAAAATGTCTGTAATTCGGAGTGCAAATATCTGGCCGCACATTTACAACG
Organism: Polymyxa betae; assembly: GCA_003693705.1. Taxonomy (NCBI): domain Eukaryota; phylum Endomyxa; class Phytomyxea; order Plasmodiophorida; family Plasmodiophoridae; genus Polymyxa; species Polymyxa betae. Next base: position 19,352 of record RBZT01000804.1, read on the forward strand.
AGTTTGCCATCGCAAATATCATTTGCAATGCGGATTACGTGCCTTTTGGAAATTCTCCCATGATTTCGAAGACCGAAATCTGCGCCACGGACATGTCACATGTAGGACATTTCCTTCCAGGCCTCGTCGCGTCTCGCTCCATTTCGAATCTCTGAGCCTTTCGAAATAGGGCGCACTTACCAATGAGGCTCGTGTCCATACTGGCCCTGACCGTCACGGTCGCCTTAAACATCTGGTCTGGAACCCCTCAATGCAGAGCCCATCTCTGTGGCCATGCTGCTGCCGACTGCAGATAATGAATTCGAGGCGATCCTGATGGAAATCCTTCATAAATCTGCATTCGATCTGACAACGAATGAATTGGAGATATTGGGTGTAGATAGGACCAATTATATTTATAATGATACTGATATGGAGATATAGAACTCCCAACCTGGAATAGAACACATTGAGGAGGTTTGTAAGATAGATGATACAGCTTACGAAGAGGGCGGCGCCAGCGATCCCGTTCCATACAGTGAAGACAATCGCAAAACTGATGCTGAATCTTCCCGTCTTTCTGAAGGTATGAATCTATCACAATGCTCCTTATAACAATGTTAAATCGTGATCAGAACGGGAGACTTTCGAGGCGGAAATTTCGAAGATTCTAGAATGTTTAGACGCTCACGGTCAAGCTGATTTTAACAATTTGGATTTTCTCGGGATCAAGGAGGCTTCTGTGACTGTTCGAACGCTCGTTCTGCACAACATCAATGATCGCAAGATCAGGTTGATTGGCAAACTTTATGAACATTTTCAGCATTATTCAGCATCCGTCAATTGGCAGTTAAACCAAGCGAAGTTATCGTTATCTGCAATGCTGCGTTGCTATAACGAGCATTGTGGCAACGACGTGGCCGTATTCGCCGAGAGGCACCAAACCCTGCCTGTAAAGTCGTTCCACAGATTACGCTGTAGGGGTAACAAGCTCTGTGGGAAAGGCAAATAATGAGAGCGAAATCAGAAAGATTGAATGATACGGAAGACAGGATCTCTTCTAGCATAAACTGAATCGTTTTCCTTTCCATTGTTTTCTATCGACTCTGCAGCAATCCCATTTTGCTTCTTCCGTGAAGTGTCTTTTCTTCGTGATTTTGAACAGACGTCCAGGCTCTCTTACTTAGATATTTCAGAGGTAATTCAGCCCATGTAATCTCATCGTAGTTCAGCCCTACAGAGGACTTCGAGATATTGACCGTGAAGGCAGCAACTGTTGGCCCAATCCTTCAGGAAGCTAGGGTTTTAGGGTTTAGGGGGTCCCTGTACCTTTTAGAGGCTGCCGTTATCCCCTGCTGGTTTCCCAGCTTTCTCAAAATCAAAAGCGACATTTGTCATCGGGTTCAATTCCAATATTTTTCAGATGTGATTTGCATCGAGTATGTCCTGTACGGGCTCGATTCTGGAGCGGTCTGTTGTGTTTTTACTCGTAGTTCAACTAGAAGGGGTCGCGTCTGTAACACGTTTTAGCGCATTGAAATGGATTGAGCTCCGGATATCCAGAATCCGACTCGGTTTGGTATCTGTGACTAGGTAGCGCTTCATCCTTTTTCGTGCATATTTTCTACTGTTTTTGCGAGCTAATTTGGCGATTTCGCAATATCCTTTACAGCTGCATTGACACACTGCTGTTTATAAGGGATAGTAGCAAGTTGCTGTAGACATGACAAAGAATCTGAAAATATACGAATCTGCTGATTCTTCGGACGCCGTATCTTGTATACGTTAGTTATACCGTACTGCAGAGTAATTATTTCTGTTTCGTAGCTTGATGTGCTTCAGGGATCTGAATCTGAGCTCAATTTCGGAATTTGTTTTTCCAGTTTCGGCGTCCAACATATGGGTGACATTCCTATCGGTTAGCAAATCGGAATTGTTAACGTGGTCTGCCGGGATTTTCCATCGCGCTATGTAAGCAGCTCCTGTGAGAAGACTATCGGTTTCATCGTCTGCTCTGAGGATACCGTCAGTCCAGAGGGTAATGCCCTCGTCGCTATCGGGTAGGAGCTTTCATTTTTTGTGTTTGTCGAGCGCTTCTGCTCTCGTACTAAGGTGGAAGATGCATTTGCTCAGACCTTCGAGCAAGCCCCACAGCGTTGTATGATTTGTTGAGCGGGTTTATGCAGAGTTATCTATAGAGTGGAACGCGCTTGAGCTTTGTTGGCTATTGATTCATCTCCCAATTGTTTGATGGAGGGCATTTATCAAAGTTGGCGTTCCGGAGAATTTTAAAAGCGCTTCAAAAATTGACCGTGGCATCGATTTACAAGCGCTTTTAAAAGCACCTCGGGAGATGCTTTTAAAAATTTAAAAGCGGAGGCCACGCAAACTTGAGAAAAAATTCGGAAAATACCTATTTGTCACTGACTTATAGCATCAGCAGCAAAGTTAAAAGCGCTTTAAAAACCCTTTAAAAGACGTTCAAAGCTACCGAAAGCGCATGTTTAATACCCCCTATTGTTTCAAATAGTTCTCCGTGTAATACGGATCTGATCGGATGAATGACTTCGTTGAACATTACACAACTTGTATCGGTGTTGATTTTGATTTAGTTTTGTAGACACCATGTTTCCATGTCCAGCAGTTGTGATGTCAAACCTTCTGTAACTTCGTCTTTTGTGGGCGCAGAGACCCGCCAGCTGTGTCGTCTACGTAGATATTCGAATTGGCTTCTGGGAGCGGCATATCGTATGCAAAGATCAGCCAGAATAGAACATTGAGGCTGGATCCTTGGGGATGCCATTCTTTTGTTCCCGGATTTGGGACAGGGCGTTTTTATGTGTAAATGTGAAAGTTCTTTCACGTAATCGTATATTATCAATATTAGTTGAGGTGGGATTCCAAGTTTTATCATTTCCTTGACTAAGATATGTTTAGGAACTCTGTCATATGTTTTTGTGAAAACGTAAAAGATGCATCCGAACTGTTCATTTTTGGCCGAGCTTGTACCACAGTAGTACTAGTGCATTAGACATATGAGCGCGTGGGAGGTTGAGTGTCCTGTACGGCACCCGATCGAAGGTGGCAGTCGGGGGCCAGGTGCCCTTCGAGATTGCACGTGATGCAGTGCGAAATTTTCGTAGGGTCTTTGGTGTGTCTTGTGTGCTTCGCCGCAGATTGTGCAGCGAATCTTCCCGCATCTACGGGCTATGGCGCTGTTCGCAGTCGATGGCATGACGATGCTTGCATACGCGTCCCGGGTTCATCTTTAAAGCAGCTGCTGCATAAACGTTGTCGCCAATCGTGACCCACTTCCGTGAGTTAATTAACAGACTGGGCTTCTGCAGGGTAATTGTAGGCGACTTTGATGGTGCTCGGCTGATTGAGCTTAATAAGCTCAACAGGTCTCTCTTTGTCGCGAAAGAACTTGAGGATGAGCTTGCTCTAAATTTGTGCTGGTGGGATTCGAAAGATGACAGCCTGTCGATCCTCGTCAAATTTAGCTTCGTTGTAGGGTACAAGCTTTCGGGTCTATTAAGTGTTTTCGATCGAAAATAGCTCTCGGTTTGCCAGATTGTCCAGACGCGCAGGCGTTGTCAGGAATAAAAAGACGGGCTGTTCCGGTATCTTCATGCTGAGCGCAATCAGACAACCCCCCCCCCCGAACAGGCATTTCTCGACCAGCTCAACAACGTCCTCTTCACTGTAGGCAAGCTCCGGGTTCCGGCCTGGCGGAGATTCTCCAGCTCTTGTTCCTGGGCGGGAGTCAGGACCGGGCATTGGTTTGTAATGCGGCTTTGTCCGCTTGGCCCTGCTCCAGCATCCGAGAGAGGCGTTGAACCTCCTTCAAAGCGATCCTGACAGGGTCAGCACTTGAATACCACCCATACCACAATGATATTATTGAAAATTTTTCCAAAAATATCACGTTATAAGATCATTGAAAATTTTTCCAAAAATATCAGGTTATATGACCTTATAACGTGATATTTTTGGAAATTTTTTCAATAATATCATTGTGGTATGGGTGGTATTCAAGTCAGGGGCGATTTATCCGTGATGATATTAAGGATTAATCCAGGATAATATTTGAAAAAATGAAAATATTATTAAAAATAATGACTGATATTAAACTTGAATACATAAAAGATTTTCCCAATTATCTTATCAGTAATAAGGGGGGTATATATAGCATATATAAAAATA
>RBZT01000361.1:0-14667 GCA_003693705.1 Polymyxa betae
GTATGGGATGCGATTTTTGCTTTAAATCCCGTAGATGGTATAAATGGAAATTAGTATGGGATGTGATCTTTTTTAAAATCCCGTAGATGGTATAATATACCATGTACCGGTATGGAAATTAGTATAGGAATGCGATTTTGTCTTTAAAACCCCGTAGATGGTATAAAAGAAAATCTTAATCCCTTAAAAGAATGATGGCAGCAGCCAATATCAACCATCATACAGTACAAGGTTTTTTTTGGAAGCAGAAGGATGAAGATACGCTGTTCATATCGAGAAGCTGATTGGCACGATATAGTGTTTTATTGTGTCGGAACCAGAATCACCAGTCTTGTCCAATTCAGCTGTTCAATTTGCATTAGAAAAGCTTACGCAGAGGAATCCCGGCTGAAGGTCATGGTCGAACGGGCAATCCGAATACCATCGTTTTAATGTATGAACAATTCTCGACGAAAGGATAGAGCGAATGTCACAGAAGACGAAAGAATATCGGATCTGGCAGCAATTTTCCAAAGATCTGATTATGCGCTCGATTTCCGATGAAACCAGCTATCAGTATGTTCCGGTCGATGCTGTTAAAGACCTCCGCGAATCTCACGAAATCGCAAAATTGCGCCGCTGCCAATATTGACGACGGCGTTATTCGTAATCCGCTGAAAACACGAACCATGGTCGCCCAAAAACTGAAGGCAAGCGATACATGACTCAGGCAGCAGAGGCGACGTAAAAAGAATAGAAAAATGTACTGAATTTGATTGGCATGAAAATCCCAAGCTGAAAACTTGTATCGAGCGACAGAAATGTCGAATCTGCGAAACGGAGTCGGGCAAAAATTTGTGCGACTCCGTGGTCGTACCCATCGTACAGTGTAGCAGGTTCGTTTGAATCAAGCTGAATATATGCGAACAAATTTATTGACACTATGGGATTGCTATCTTACAATTATTCGAATGCTTTATTTGGGCTTTAAACAGCGTTAAACCAGATTAAAGCAGGCGTTTAAGGCGGCGGATCTCGAAATTTTGATAGACTTTGCAAAGCTATCAAAACTTTATGAGACCCAATCCCTCTGTTACTTGCAATTTGCAAATTTCTGCTATTGAAGGGCAGAATACAGGTAGACACGACCTTGCCAATGCTGAAGGCAACGGACCCAAAAATCGTCTAGAAAAGATAATGAGCAATGTTCTGCATATTGATCTCATGTCTCTCTCGAAGGCGGAAAGGTGCCGAAATTGGTGGGCCTGATTTTGATATCACCGCCTATAGCAATACGAACCAGAAAGATCCGATCCAATCCAGCTTCCATAATTCCGAGTATTCGCTCGCTTTAGTCACACATACGAATTGCAGCTGAAAATTCGTGAAAAAAAAATTGAAGAGTGGTATGAGGTAGCTAGAATGTCTTTAGTCAGGCTGCAAATTATTCTAAAAGGCAGCAAACAAAGAAGCCGCTTCATGAAGAATGATGAATGATAAACAGAGATAAAATTCAAACTGCGTTTGCGAACGATTGCAATCAACGAATCCTTCAGACGTTACGAGATTGCCTTTCTATCATCACACACGTCGTAGCAGGATCGTTGAGTTTATTGCTGATCAATGAACGTTGTTGAAGAGGAAGGCGGTCAGAGCAGCAGCAAGACCAGCCATAACCTTGGTCTTGATTTCAGATGCATCTGAATTGTAGAAGAAATATCCCTCAGGATCAGGATGTTGAGCAGCAAAAGCACCATCGTCATCAAACCCGCTACAAAATTACAAGCAGAATGGCGACAATGTAAGAGGGAAAGGATTTACAGAGAAGGGGTCATGATCTGAGAGAAGACCATCAACGGAGCGAGCAGGATCGTGATAGTGGTTGCTGGGGACATGGCGACTAAAACAAGAATGGCGAGAGGTATCCAAATGGATGGGGGACGGGAATTTCGGACTTAACGGAGTCCGCACAGTCAGCACCGGGAAACTACTTCTGTCTGTCGACAGGTGGCGCAGCCTGCTGTCTGTCGACAGATATGCGCAGCGGCACCATCTGTCTCTCTCTCTCTCCCTCTCTCCCAGTCTCTCCCTCTCTGTGGTATATATCTGGCTCTGTGTGGTAGACGTTCGCACACTATGCCTCTTAGCTTCAATATGACTTTATTAAAAAAACGGGCAGCGTGATCCTTACGATGATCTGTTGCCTCAACGCCATTTTTCCGCATAATTAAAGAATAGAGAGATGGTTACAGAGACGCCATTCATTTGGTAGAAGAGAAACCTGTCAGTCAATGTCAGCTAACAATTTTTTTAAACACAGCAAGCAGTACATTGAAAGGATCGATCTGACTTGAAATTGCCACAGAACAAATGTGACGACAGGGGATAGAGGTGCTTCGGAAAGAATCACAATCGCATGAATCTCTGAACGGCACCAATGGTCGATGTAACCTTCCAGGTAGCGACTGTCTCATCGTTCACACCACAGACCTTGATAACGTTTGTTTACAAGACAGACGATACACCAGTTTCAATTTTTCTTGACAAAAATCGCTATTTGCTCGCCGTTCTTGAATCAGTTTTTTAAATGATTTTCAATGATTCAGTTTCTTGCCGTCCAACAATACTGATGAAGTGCTGAAGAAATTTGCAGCAGGCTAAATTTCCGCAGCTCGGGATTGTCCCTTTCCCCTTGATTCTCGAGTTTGACCCATCTGCCCGGAAACTGCCCACCGTTTTCGCAGTAAACGTTTGGATTCATGAGCCCCACACACTTTCTCCTTGTCAGAATTCAGCTTCTGAATGAAGCTCAATGCACTTGAACTACTTGCGTATTTGTTTTAACACGACTGTAGCTGTCGTTGCAATTGTTCACTGATTCGATTTTCATAAATTGCAGAATTCATTTTAATGATGAACGGATCACTGTGCTGTCCAAACCCTACACAAAATTGAGTTATTATGGAATAACGCGACGGCAAGCAACTGAGCGTAATTTTACATGCACCAGTATAGAACTGATGACGTATAATGGTTTGTGCAAAACAGGTGAGTTGTTAGCAAGATGATTCGCCGCCATTGCGAACCGACAGACAGCAGGCTGCGCCATCTGTCGACAGACAGAAGTAGTTTCCCGTCAGCACCGCTATGAATCACTTCTCTATTATTAATTTCTTGAAATGCACTGCAACACTGACAGATTCATCGTAATAGATTAGCAGGAAACTTCAACTGAATATTCGTGAAAGCAATGGAAGAGTTGTATGAATTGGTTAGAAGGCCTTTACTCAGGGCGCAAACTATTCCAAATGCAGCCAAACGTTGTTTTCGGGAAGAACGATGAACTAAGAAACAAAATCCTAACCGCTATTGCAGAGAAAGATTGAAACAGCGCAGACTGCATGAAATTAGAAAGTACCATTGACTTCAACAAAAAATCTATTCGATAAATTAAAGGCGTACTATGGAAGACGATCATTGATGATTGGATATACAGCAATATACGCCGTTAGGTTGCAGACAGCCAGGTAAATGCCATTTTAACAGAAGCGAACATTCGCAAAACCAAAAATGAAGACTAAAGATAACATCATGGGGAATATCAAAAACCGTGGACTCTGTTGTGAGGTTTAAACAGTCCAGATGATCCCAAACGTAAATGCAATCTCTTGATAACATCGACAGAGAGCACCAAAAATATATCACAAATAGACAGCGGAAACGCAAAAATTTGAATTCTTAAAAATTCGTGCTGTAACATTTTTTCAGCATGTTTGCGAATGATTATGTGATCCTGGCCTTGGAACTTCCGGAAGGAATTTGGAAAGCAAGCATTTCGTGAATCATTACGGTTTGTAAGCAAAAACAACCGATGCACATGTTTAGCATCAAACTCTATTTTTGTTGGAACTACAGCGACTTTCGAGGAGTCCAAACACACAGGACAGATGAGATTTGAGAAAGAGAAGGATTTTTGTTCAGCAGACGGATGCGCAGAATTGTGCGGATACGCTGGGATGTCCTCTAGGTTCGATATTATCGATGTGATTCAAGAAGTTTCCAGCTTGGAAGTAACCTGTTGATATTATTTAAGCAAGTGACATCATCGTCTTTCTGTGTCTACGCCACCACAGTCACAATGCTGCTGGTATCATCCTCCAATTTAATCGTAGGCGCCATCGACGTGCCAGACATTACAAGCAGGGGTATCCATAATACGTGAGGGTCAGGCAGACGTTACGACTCCCAAGAATAAAGAGCGTCGCGTCATTTCTGCCCCTCGCAGTTGCAGCATTGGCAGTACAGCCTGCGCACATAGCTGATAAAAGGCGTTTTTATTGATCTATCTCATACATCACGTGAATTGTCTTGAGGGATGACAGCAATCGGAAGCTTACATCGTATTGCGGAACTGGAACGTTTCTCATCGCCAACGTCCAGGATACGATTCTTCTTATCGACTTGTCCCATCCAAAGGCATGTGCGATCCTCCACAGCGATAATTTCGAAGGTAGAGGAGATCCCGAAGGCTACGCACTATTCTGTTCGTCGACGAATGGAAGGCTGCGCATCCGTCGACAGACAGAAACCCTTTCCCGAGTGTACAGAAGGGCTGCTCTGAAAGAAGAGGCTGCGCTGAAAGAAGCGGCTGCGCTGAAAGAAGCGGCTGCGCTGAAAGAAGAGGCTGCGCTGAAAGAAGAGGCTGCGCTGAAAGAAGAGGCTGCGCTGAAAGAAGAGGCTGCGCATCCGTCGACGCTCGACAGACAGAAACCTTTCCCATCCTTAATCGCTCCTTTGCTCATTTTAGGGATTTTCGGTTCTACAATATCGCTTCGCTAGATTTTTATATCGCTGATAATCATTACAAAATTACGAAACGATATGCAGTAAGAATAATAAGAAGGGTGCTGTTTGATCGACTTTCAGGTGATCGCGACCAGCAGATCAGAATTGAGGCATTTTATTGGTTTTGAGAGCAATCACAGTAACTTCCGCTGCCTGATGCTGTGAACGTGATACCTCGGTTGGAGATCGTTATCGGATTCGATTAACCAAGTGAAGATATTCTCCAAGAAATCACGATCAGAAAATGCTGGAAGAGGTTTGGCTGAAAATCAGTCTCCACCAGCGCTGCTACCACGACATGATTGTTTCGAAAAGATTCTCACAACCTGGAATGCTGTTGAACTGAAAAACTCGGAAAATGTTAGATCCGGTCTGTGCTTGAACTGAGTATAGTTTAGTTTACAAATCATTTCGAATTCTAATTGGTTGATTTTGGTCAATAGGCGGCGCTGTATCCGAAGCGGTTTAGAAAGTGAGATCTCTATTATTGACATTTTCTGCCAACGTAGCTGCCAGTAGATTGAAAATCCCGAAGTTTAAAAGCTTCGTGAGTGCATAACCTCTAGAAGTGATCTGTAAGCAGATTCGCTACCAGGCTGAGAGTTGGCATTCATATCAGTTCATCGTCTGTATTATGGTGGGGAGAAAACGACAGATGCCGATTTGTGGCCGATATAATCTTGCTCTAATTCTATCCAACTGCCTGATGATGGCAAAAGGCTATAACAGATTACCTCGAATGCCATGGATTCCATGTCTCCAATGAGCTCAATCAGATCCCACGCCCCATAAAGATTATCTTGATGATAATAGGCCCGCGATCCAACCATAGAGAAAGCATATTTATAAGCCCATTTAATGAGTATGCGAGTTAGCCCAAGGTTGACGTTTATCAGAAGATCATCTCCTGTACGTTTGGTAGTATATGCAATCAAGAATCAATCTGGCTTTCCAACAAGCTGTCAAACCCAGAGAACTTTCATGAAATGCGATGGCTGATACAGCAGCTTCTTTTCATCGTAAAGCGAAAGTGGCCGATTCCTACGATTAGTCGTAGAATAAAGCACAGCAGCAACACCCATGAACTGTTGATGTCAAATACGATCTCATGTTCGGCCTGTCACTTGCATCGATTTGATTTCATTCGAAAATGGAGGCTCTGCTGATGTGGTTAGAGCAGTCTTATGATCGCTTAGCGACGGGCCAATTTCGAGGGTTAAGCAATGGCATAAATCAACGTATTCGCTTTTGAAATCGGCTCAAAAAAAACCATTCAAAAGCCAATGACCGAACATTGTAAAGGCAATCGATCGATAGGATTGGTCCATTCCGATTATGCTTTTAATCAATATTCAAGTTCCGACGGAACGTGACGTCTGAGCTCAGCCCAAGCAGTTCGCCATATAGCGCTGGCATCGAGCCAAGCGTTCCCATAAATCCAATCCGATCTCTAATATTCAAACCTTCGCTATACTATATCTAAACCATGCGATTCGCTCTCATTCTGGCCGCATCCGTTGCAATCGCGTTTGTCAACGCTGACAAAGATGAGGAAATTCTACAGGAGTTCCTCAACAAAAATCCGGCTGAGTGCATGACCATCCTGTCACGAGTTGTTTTTAGCTCCCGAAACGAACTTCTCGACCAGATCGAGAACAATGTACCGTTCGCCAAGTCAAGCAAGAAATGGCTCAGGTCGTTCACGAAAATCTTGCCATCGAAAAACGATTGGCCTTCATCGTACTGGGGCCAGGAATGTGATCCCAGCGGCGAAGCATTAGAGAGTGCCGTTAGATTGGGGTACAAGCCGGCGATTTCAATGACGGCCAATGAGCTCGAGTTCATGTCGAAACTTCGTGAGCATCGCGAATATGACGAGAAGAAGACAGGAGAGGATACGCTGAAAAATCAGGATATTGAAAAAATGATGAATAACGGACAGGACAAGGTACCGGTTCCAAGCAGCTGGGTATGGCAAGATCACGTCCTGGTCTGGGGAGGAATCCCCATGACACTGGTCATGGTTGGCCTAGCATACAAAGCCTTCATCATGAAATGATCACATACGATTAGACCGGAAAGCCCCTATCAATAAAGATGAACAGAACATTTCCCATATAAGCAAATACATGGTTTGAAAACATGACAGAGCTGAAAACACTTTCAACAAAAGGCGGAAACAAATTTATAAAATAAAAATCAGGCCTTTTAGCAGAAAGTCTCGGCACCGCTAAAAAAGAAAGTGCAATTTTTTCAAAATCCAACGAATTAAAATTGAAATACCTCAGAATGGGATTTCAAACAATGCAGTTCAACAATCCAACGAATTCAAATAGAAAATGCCTCAGAATGGGATTTCAAACAATCCTGAGTTCGGAAGCCGCAAATGCTAAATCGTGTAAATAAGAGTTGCAAAAGATTTCGAACAAGGAAGATACCAGAATAATCAACTCTTCGAACTGCTCTGCCCAGATCCAGTTCGGCCGAATCTTATGAAGCCCATCGAATCATTTCGAGCCCGACCCTTGCCTCATGGGCTCCATCATTACATGGCCATACAGGCTGTGGGTTAACCTGATCTTGAAGCCATGGTGGCTGGGTCTGCCGACTGATGTGATCGTCTTCGAGCTGAACGGGCCAATGCTGATGGTCCCTATGCGCAATCGTCTCTATCGCGATCTGGACTTTAACTACGATCCGGCCTCTCATTGGCGCTATGAACGTCTGGAAGGCCGCTTTTTCGAAAGAACCATCACAAAGCCCAGTTGGTACTTGAACATTTGTTCCAAGGTTCCAGCAAATCAAATCCTTCATTCGTCTTTGAAAAATTTCACTGGTTTTAGCGAAAGTTTCGATTCTTTTTCGAAAAGTTCTTGGTGATGGTTTGAGTTGAGTATGAAGCTGTTTTTGACAAGTTTTATCTGGTGGATATATTGTGTTTGTTGTGCTGTTGTAAAGATTCATTCGGCTTGTCATAGTTTGTCTCTGGATATGATACAATTCGTAGAATACGGATTGTCAGCCAGTATGAATGCGATTTCGAACCTGGAGACGTCTCCATCGTTGAACTGAATTTCACGAACTCGACCAAAGCAGCTTTTGTATCAGCATCGTGGTCGTCGTCGCGTGAAATCCTCACCGAATGGATCCTGGCAATCGTGACATCGATAACGGCTCAGAAGCGCCAAATCCCCATCGTCGTGTTCGTTAGCGAGATGTTTGTCGATCCCGAACATCTGCTAAGCTCAAACAAACGAATCCGGCTATCAGATTTACGGCAGATGATACTGGGAAGTATTCCCGAAATATCAGATAATCTTTTAGTTTTGTCTTTGCGTGCTAGAACCCAAATCTGGGATCTCAACGATGCATTCGAATTCATATACTATGTGCATAGTGAAGGGATGGTACGATGGCGTCGATATCCAGAGTTTGAGGTGCCAAATTTTTTCGACCATGTCAAAGGAATCCGATGATCACAATTTCTTTCTGGAATCTGTGCTAAGATCAAAGAGTAAACGTCAAATCTTTCCACAAACTGTACCGCGAAAACAGATGCGTTCGTTTTCGATACTGTTTGTAAACATCTATTCGTGTATCGTACAATCAACGAGCCCGAAACAGTCATGAACTTAATGCGCTCGCAGCATCACTGGATTGGCAAATGCTTGTCAACAGAAAGTACATTTGCCAATTTGCATCGTTATCCTGTTTCTGATTTCACCAGATGCTTCAGACGAAAAGAACACTGGAAAAGATTCAAAAAGGCAACAAATTCAGAGCGCAGCCCTCGAAAAGCTCGCTCAGGAGGCCGCATCCTGTGTTTACAAAGAAGGCTTTTTTCGACGCCGGGTTGCGCTTTCTAGCATAGTTTTTCGACTTTCGTCGCCGTCGTCGTCGTCGACGTTAACAGTAGACAACGACGCGCGATTTCGGCTATGGAAAGCGGTAAAAAGAACGATCGCCAAGGTTAGTCTGGTGGCATCCTGATTTCTCCGTCTTCGCTTCGGATCCGTTTTCCTCCTTACAGCCCTTTAATTTTCCCTTTGAAACTCTTCGAATTTTACTTGGTCTTTGCTCTATTGATTTTATGGATTTTGCGATGAGGCTGATTTTTTCGACAGAATCATCGCCTTTTGAGGGTATACAGAAAGGTCTCGTCCTTCATGATGCGAAAATCTTCAATGAGCAGCAAATCAACCCTCGTAGCTGCTGCCGAGTTCTGACCAAAATTCTCTACCTTCTATGCCAGGGAGAGAAGTTCAGTAGTGATGAGGCAACAGGCGTCTTCTTTGGCGTGACGAAACTTTTTCAATCGCACAATGTAAGTAAAATGAATGTACCTGGGTGCCGTTATACAATATTATCTCTTTTCATCTCCCTTCAGTCACGTTCAGAATTTCGTCTTTCAATTTTTTCTCCAAATTTCTAAAGCACTTGTTTTGGTTTGAATTCTTCCGTTATCTCTATATTAATTGCTGCTTTCAGGTGGCGCTTCGTCGTATGGTCTATCTTGTGATCAAAGAGCTCGCTCGTGGTCAAGATAATGTCTTCGTTGTGATTAACTGTCTTAGCAAAGATATGAATAGCAGCAATGATATGTTTCGCGCCAATGCAATTCGTGTGTTTGCCAAAGTTATAGACGCCTCGATGCTTGGCACAATGGAGCGCTTTCTGAAACAAGTATGTCTTTCATTTGTTTCTCAAAGTTTAACAAGTCTTTAAATCGACTTTCTTTGCAAGTCATTTAATGCTGTTGTATTTTTTTATACCTCTTTCCGAGTGGTTTGTAAGTTTTTGTTTTTTCCAATTCATGATTAAGTACTCTTTGGTGAGCACTTTCTACATCTTATCAATTTTCACGTTCTGGGTGACCTTTGATTTGAACTGTTAGGCTGTGGTCGATCGAAACCCAATTGTTTCGTCAGCAGCGTTAGTTGCGGGCCAACAGCTGTTTCGAATCTCCCCTGAACCCATTCGTCGCTGGCAAAACGAAATTCAGGAAGCTGTTCACTCCAAATCCAAGATGGTCCAGTATCACGCTCTTGCATTACTCTGCATGGTCAAGCAACATGACCGTTTGGCTATTCAAAAGGTAGCTACAATCCGGTGTAGAATTTCCAATTTTTTCGAACGTTGCTTTTATAACTCAGCTTGTTTTGCTGATTATAATTACGCTTTGGGATATGCTCTTAACTCTCTTCTGATTTTTCTCTAGGTAGTCTCATCCCTGGCAAAACGCTCTCCCAGATCCCAGTTATCTCATTGTCTTCTCATCCGCCATATCGTTCGACTACTCAGAGTGGAGCCTGATCAGGTTTCATGCTGTGACCAGTGATTACCTCAATGCTAACTTTTCGTTAGGCACTTAATGACTTTTTGATGTCATGCTTACGAAATAAATCGTCCATGGTTGTGTTTGAAGCCGTTCGTGGCATTTGCTCCTTAACAAATGCAGCGTCACACCAGATTCAATCTAGCATCAGCTGTACGTAGATCTTGTTTCTGTTAGGTTTTTATAGATTTCTCTAATACTAATAATGGTGTCGGTTGTTTTTCGAATCTGAATGTTGTGAACTCAGCTATACAACATTACCTGGGCTCTACTTTGGCCATTGAACGATTCGCTGCCGTGCGTATTCTCGCCAATGCTGTCGACCAGTATCCAATGTATGTGACGCCGTGCAGCACCGATCTCGAAATGCTGATTCAAGACCCGAATCGAAGCATCGCCACTCTAGCCGTGACGACACTTGTATGTATCATTTTCGGCAACGTGTTTTCATCCATTGATGATTTCAATGAGTTTGCTTTTGTGAATGCGCTTGCTTATGGTTTTCGAAACCGGCTGGCGTGTTTTGAGATTTACTTTATGAATTGATATCTGACATTCATGTGTTTCTCATTCAAAAATCTTTATAACTTCGTCATTGCGAACCATACTCTTTGATTTGACTGACAATAAATTTGCCTTGACACGGAACCTTTTCTTTTTAGCTCAAGACGGGAGTGGAGAGCTCGATCGAGAGATTGATGAAATCGATAAGTTCCTTTATGACTGAAATTTCCGACGAGCTTCGCATCGTCCTTGTCGATGCCATCCGCCTTCTGTGCTTGAGGTTTCCTCAAAAGCATGCTGCTCTTATGTCTTTCCTATCATCCATCCTTCGGGAAGAAGGTATTGTACTACTGGGCTCCAATTTTTTTCATTTCATACGAACCTAATTATTTTCTATACTCTGACGAACTTGAATTTCAATATCCTTATTGCTCGTTTGTGTCTCTCTTTGTGGTTTAGAATTTGAGTCGTTATTCTTTAAATGCTTTCGTCACTGTAACCGTATCGTGGATTTCTCTTTTGTCTTTCTTGATAATTCGTCACCTGCTTTCAATTTTAATCTTGCTATTTCAGGCGGCTTGGAGTACAAAACCGCAATTGTCAAATCAATCTTGACTCTAATGAACGAGATCGATGAGGCAAAAGACGCTGGGCTTGAACATCTCTGCGAATTCATTGAGGATTGTGAGTTCCCAACTCTTGCTGTCCAGATTCTATATGTTCTCGGTGAGGAAGGCCCGAGAACCAAAACTCCAGCGCGATATATTCGTTTCGTTTACAATCGCGTTATCCTGGAAACGCCTCAAGTTCGCGCTGCTGCCATTCAGGCGCTAGCGAAATTTGGGTCTGCCTGCCCGAATCTTGCCAAAAGCTGTATTCATCTTCTCAAACGTGGCCTAACTGATAATGACGATGAAGTTCGCGATCGTGCCACCTATTGTTTGACCACCCTGGAGCGACAGCCTGGTGATCTAAACCAACCTTTGAATCTGGATTGGGCTGCTTTAGAGCAAGCTTTAGCTGTTTACCTCTCCGAGCCGAACCTTCATGATGCTCCGTTCTCACTGAAAGATGTCATGCAATATGCAACACTATCAGATGCCAACCCTGGTGGTACTACCCCTCATCTTGAACCTGGACAGGATCACATCGCGCACGTTCCCGGTGCTTTAGAACCAGAGCCGACAAACTCCTATATAGAACTTATCAACTCAATCCCCGAATTCGCTTCACTCGGCCCGCTTTATAAAAGCTGCAGAGCTGTCGAACTGACCGAAAACGAAGCTGAATATGTCACTACCTGCGTCAAGCATATCTTCCAGAACCATGTCTTATTGCAGTTCAATATCACAAGCTATATGGAAGGACAAGTACTCGTTAACGTCACTGTGGATCTAGAGAGCGATGGCCTTTGGAATGAAGAAATGTGTGTCCCAGCTCCACTGCTTCAGTTCGAGGTTGGCGGTATTGTATGGATTTGTCTGGCTCGACCTGAAGGCCAATACGGCTCTGTACCGTTTCCTGCCACTCTAAAATTCTCTGTACGAGATGCCGACGCTGACGACAGCGAACCCGGATATGATGACGAATATGAGTTGGAAGAGGTTGTGATGCTGGCCAGTGATTATCTGAAGCCCTCCGATGTGCCTGTATCCCTTGGAGAATTCCGATCGCTTTGGGATTCGTCTCCTGCCGAAACTGAGGCAATTGCTAAGACGGCATTGACGATTGATAATATGCAAGAAGCTGTGAATGGTATCATCCGATGGCTGCCAGTGACGTACATTGAATCCAGCCACGTGGTTGAACCTGAAGCAGCGACACATTCTGTCAATATGATCGGCGAGTTCCTGGGTGGATATCAAGTCCTTGCACGAGCAGGGTTCATGAAACCAAAGGTAACTCAATTCTATTCGTTTCTAATTTTTAAAATTCGTTTGATGGTGTTCCTGTTTAATTTCACGCTCTATAGTTCGTATTGATTTTGCTGATTTTATGATCTAGGGTCAACCAGGTATCGTTACCAAGATTGCTGTCCGATCCCCCGATCTGCAGCTATCGCAAATGGTCATCCAGCCTCTTACCTGATTTCATAACGTTCTGCTCTGCGTTATGAACATAAATCATGTCTATTGTCTCCTAATACACCAACATTACGGTAGCTCAAAACGCGAAATTCCTGTTCAAATCTCTCGATTATTTCATGCTGCGCATGGTTATCGAATCAGCAACCGTCATTCAGCCCCCATTATTATGAACTAAACGGATGCGAGTTGGCAACATTACGACATTAAAGGAATCTATGAACAAGATGACTACTGTATGAATTTGTCGTTTAGAATTGCTATAATGCATAACTCAGTCGTTGAAGTTCCGATATAGTTTCAATAAGAAATCATGAAGCACGGGAGAGAGCTTTAAATTGGCATGATTTTGGGAAGTGATTGAATTTCCAAGGATGCATTTTCCAAGGATGCATTTAAAATTAAAGGCTGGATTTTATCGTGAACCTCAACGCTAGCCATATCTAGAGACTGGTCTATAACAGCGCTCATATGCTAGCAAATGATGTTAGACGGGAGAGGGTTTTGCACTGAAATAAGTGATATCTTAAAATGATATCGAAAGGCAACGGTTCCGGGAGAAGTAGCATGAATCCCCACCATTGATTATCGTGACCAGATCCAATAGCAGTCACAAAGCATTCAACCAATGTTAGCATATGAGCGCTGTTAGATCAATCTCGAGATATCAATAGCGTTGACTCACGCTAATTCAACCGGAAGCATTGCCTTCCGCTTGCATGCTATCAAATAAAACACTTCTTCAAACACATTCCTGTTCAAAACCCTCTCCCGTCTAACAACCAAGAGTTAGCAGACATCATCTAGTTGGCAGGATACCAGCTTGTGGCGCTGATCACCTGAGTTCGACTCTCAGTGTCTGCATTTATTTTGTTTTGGTCTGGACCATGAAATCAGACTCACTGTATTTGCACATTTGTTTCAAAGTCCGAATTATGCTTTTGTATTCATTTTCAATCGAAGCGCTGGTTCTTGCATCACATAAGGACATTGAACAGGAAATCGGTGGTAGCCGGTTTTTATCGGACCCTTGTTGATAGGAGATACCAAGTGACTCCATGATGTCTGTTTACAAAATCACGCTCTGATAGTGCCCCCAAAGAGAAGCTCTGATAACTTGATTCGGGCAAACTTTAACGGCTTGATAAATGTCATTTTTTTTGAAGTCACAATCAACTGTCGTTAAGTCCTCGTGACCAAGCAGGTAGATGGGAATTGCACTGTGCTATTTGAGCTCGAGTTCCAAAGTCGTAGACTCTTGGTCTTGAACATCATGACCTTGGAATGAGGTTCTATTGGTCTGATTGACCTTTGTCTTTATGACGGATGATGAAATTTTCGCATCAGAGAATGCGATAACCTGTCTGTGTTCAGTTGACAAATTTGCGATTGTGTTGGTCAGTTGTTCGTCAGCCTAGTCAGTGTGAGCTTTTTTCATCTCAACTGACTCGTCCAAATTCGAAATCTCTCGATGCGTGCAAAGGAGCTCTAATTCAATCTCAAAACCAAAGTTTGGTTGAAAATTTTGAACCAAAATAATTTGAATCCAGCACGGATCGTTCAGGGACACTGTTGAGGCTAGACCGATGCAAATAAACTTTAACAACGTTCTGTGAGGCAAGAGAAATGGAAGTTTTATAAATCGTTTCGAGTTTGCTGCCCACTTATTCAGAACAGATCTAAAAATCGGACAAGTTTACACTTAGTAGGTTGCAGTTTTGCTTTTTCGACGCTGTCGTCGATGATTTGGTTTCTACGAACATTCGGTCCGTTAAGGTAGTAAACAAAGACTGTGCCTGTAACGGTATAGAATTTCTCTAGCGCCTAGAATTCATGCTAGACGGAGTCGAGTTTGGAATTGGGAGAGTTTAGAAGAAGTGAAGTATTTATCATAATATTGAGATATATCAAGGTTGTCAA
>RBZT01000394.1:0-22126 GCA_003693705.1 Polymyxa betae
TTCTATCTTTAATCATTTCGAAATTCGAAAGTCACTAAATTCGAAAGTCGCTCTAACTCTTCATTCATCATTTTTTCAAAGTCATTTTCTCCTTTCAAAAAGCTTTCACTTTGTAACTGGTCTCAGACAGATTCTTTGTTTAATCATTTGATGAAGCCAATCTAAAAAATGAATAGCTCCATTCTTTGTCAAGTGGAAACTTCCATGTTTTTTTAAATTAATGATTTGATTTATTGACTCTCTATATAGGGTATGTGGGGTGTTTATGCCCCTACTTTGAGGCAGAAGATTGGTGATATCAGCTCCAGCATTAACAATTACATTCAATCGAAAGGACCGGATTTCAAAAAGTTCCATGATCAATGGTGGCTGGAGAAGTTCGTCTATCCGCAAATTGAAGATGATGTCATTGAACATGATGCCTGGAAGGCGATCAAATCTTCCAACAGATCCACTCCCTTTCCACTTCCTCGAGATTATCATGGTGATTATGTTGGTCATATTCTTGATCCAGCTGCCAGTTATAACATAGATCACGTTACAGCTCTATGGCCAGAATATCGCAAAAATGGCCAAAATAACTTTCAACAAGGAGAAGTGCCCGTCGAATACAAAATCGAACCAGAATGCATTTATGGATAAATTTATTTATAATATAAGGATTCATCTGCACATTGCGCTTGGAAAACAGCAAGAATGCTGAGTAGGGTTTAGGGTTTATGGATGTCAGGATTCAGTCAGTCATGCCCACATTTTTTGCTGCGCTACAAGACAGAAACAGCGACGCCATAGAGGAAGTGAACAACAACTTTTGCTCCTTCATGATGCTTTTGCTGAGGTTGGACCTGGAAACGGGCCAATATCCTTTTCGCTTTTCCTGAAAATGGTGATGATATACATTATCGTCACAAAAAAGATCAGATAAAGAGAAGTTCCCGAATATCTCCAGGCTTTAATGAGTGTTGGTCGATTTCGCTGCTGGGATGCTGTATGCATTGCCTGCCTTTAGTGCTCTACGCAATGGCAAAATCCTTGATCTTATGAAGAAGCGAACCGATTCGGTTTTACCTGTGCCTAGGATCGAGCGGCTGGATAAAAACCCAGTTTTCTAAGACACGATGATGGATTGGAATGAGCGAATCGCGTGGTGGAGAAACTCGTTGAAATATCATAATTTCTAGGAGCATCAACGCAAATCTCTTTTTGTGAAGTCGTTGTGAAATAAAGTCAGTTCGCTATTCCCGCTACGACGCTCTCTAAATCGGCCAGTGCATCCATATTGCGTGATGGTCTATATAAACCCTGTTATCTCGCTGGATTTGATTTGCAAGCTGGACTTGCTTTCAAGGCAATGCAGTCTCCATCTGTTCGACAGCACATATTGCCATTGACTTCAGCAAGACTGTTATCTTGGCACCGCCGGCTAAATTTCATCACCTGCTTGTGAATATAGAAAAGAAATATCCAAAAGAGAACATGATGAAAATAGCACTGATTCCATCTCAAAAATTGGACCTTGGGTCTCAGATTTCTGGTTCTACGAGTAGTATTTGGATACAGATTGGTTATTTATCTAAAAATTGTAATCACGGAAGCAATTTGATAGCAATGGAGATTGCCCACAAAATAAAAGGCGATCGAGAACTTAATAAGCAGATGAAGAGCAATATAATCGCAATTTCTAGGTGCTTCGGGGTTGCGGAAGCCTGCGCAAATCTCTATTTGTGAAGTTATTGTTGAATCAGAATCAGTTCGATATTCCAGCTACTCCCTCGACCCCGTCTCTCAGTCTTATCAGCTTCGCATTACAACAGGTTATGGGCCCAGCGTGCTGCCGAGGATGTCGACGACGGCCAGGACGGCGTTGATGTTGGAGATAAGCTGGGCCCGGCCCTGGGACAAACACACTTCAACAATGTTCAACAATCCTGCATTCTACTTCTTACCCAGAATTACTGCTACCACGAATATGATCGATGGCAGCGTCGTCTATGGCGATTTTGATCTCCGGATTGTGTGCAGCGAAGACTGCGGATGAAACATCAGGCTGTTCCAGGTGGCCCAGGTTCATATCAATTTGCGCCCCGGCCGGAATGCCTATCACACCGGCCGCTATCTATAGAGGAGACAGCGGCAGCTTCAGATAATCGTCTTCAGATGCACCATATTATGCACTATATGGAACATCAGCGGGAAAGCATCATTGTATTGTTATTTTTACCTTGTATCCAGGCACCGACATTACACAGGAAATCGCTAAAGATGGCCGGGAGGTTATAATTCATATCCGATCTCCAAATCGCTTGCTGGCTAAAGACTTCGTTAACAAGGAGAAGACACAAAGTGATGAAATTCCGATGTTTACGTGGACGACCAGGGGCACCGCAGCTCCATCAGAACCGGAACCGGGTTCTGCCCAACTGCGAACTGGGATTCCCATTTCAATTGCTGAGGTTCCCACCTCTCCAGCACAGGAAGCAGCAGCTTCAATGCCTGATGATGTTCCTTCAGCTCCGGTTTTCACAGTTGCCCCGATACCTGAATCCGATCCTAGAGCTGATGCTTCCATCATCTCTACTGGCTCTAAAGCACCTGCCGCTGCAGAGGTGGCTCCTCCGTCATCTCGTTGTGTCCATACTGAAGTTTCGGAATCAAATTCCGCTGCGACAGCTTTTCATCAAGATCGACGATCAGTACGACTAGCCTGTGCGGCCTCTGATCAGCCTGATGTCCTATTTCAAGGCTTACAGTCCACAAGAATACTCCTATTGGTTCAGCCTGCCACAGCCGGTGCTTACTCGTCCAGAATATATCGAGTCTTGGTGGGTTACAATGTTGCATCCAACGTGGCCAAATCGATGGTCTGTAATTTCATCCAGCAGACCGATGACGATTACAAAGTCGAGATTCAAGCAGAAAATACATTCGAGGGGGGCCGTACCCGCCATAATTGCATAGCTGTGGCCCCGAAATTTTAATCAATAAAAGATTTGCTTATCTTCGCATTTTTTGTATTTACTGCATCTTCCTGAGCACTAATTTGAGCTCACATTTAATCCATTCTGCGTCACAATTGATAGTAGTCATTATCAAGTCTTAAACACGATTTTCACATTAAGCATAGGAACAAAATTTTGCAATAACAGATGGTTACCGGAGTATGATTAGAATTCGGGCTTGTGAAAATCAAATAGCTTGTCCATTAATGGAAGTCTTGGACGGGCTTATCATGGTCAGGGAGCCGGGCTGTGATTTCAAGATCGTTTTGAAAGCTCGCGAAGTATTCCAAGGAAATCGGCTCTGAGGCTTCTCTCGCAGATCGCTGCAGCTTTGAGCATCAAAAGCGACGTTGATTGAAGATAACGTCATTAATGTTGCATATCTCGAACTAGTTTATTTCAGTCGTTTGCCGGTCATGTATGGACGTCGTACAGCTCCAACGACCTTATCGAATCGGTTAGCCTGCAGAACGAACTCCGGAACGAACTCCTTGACGCCTTCATGAAAATCGCCCTGATCATCGTGTCTGATGGCGTTGTATTCCTTAACGATCCACCAGCTGCATTTATCATCGAATATCTCTCGATTCCGCTGAATACGACGAGCGGGTTCCTCTTTGTATTCGAGCCAGATCGTCTTCATCTCTGTAATCAAATCTTCGCCTTCAGGTTTAACCTGCGTCTTCCAGAACGCTTTATCTGCATTTTCGAAAGCCTTGAGAGCGCTGTTGTACAGATATTTAGTCTTCAGATTCACTTGACGGCCTTTGGTCTGCTTCTCATATTCGTCTCGCATCACCACGAATTCATCATGGGATTGTTTGTTGAAATTTTCAGCCAGCTTCTCCTCAGCATGATCCGATAGATTCTGAGCTAATGGCTCGAATTCATTCGTGCCTGTCAGCAGGAACAGTACGGCGGCCACGAGGACCAAAGCCAGGCATACAGCCACAATAATCAGATAGAGAGCCTTGCGATGCCGATTGAGTGTAAAGCCGGTCTTGACCGACGGCTGGGAATCGCGGTCGATTTCCATCATTAAAAACGATGAAAGAGAGCTTCAGCTTGTAAAGGGAGATTTTTCATCGTTGTGACGGGCATTCACTTGTTGATGGATTCCTCTGAGATATCTTCCTGCTCTGTCTGCTGTTGCAATTCTCACAGCTCAACGATTCTCTATGAGGCGGACAATAGACAATAACAGAGAGCACAGATTTTACATCAAGTGTCTGAAATCCTCAATATGCTGTTGGAATGTTAAGCGGCCCTCAGTTTGCGTTATCTGGATTCAGATCATGCTGATCGTAACGCGTTGAGATATTTCTTATAAAAACCGTAACTTGTTTTTTTAGAGTTTATAAAAAGTTTTGAAATTAATACATGAAATCTGCCACCTCGAACTCCCGAATCATTGAATAAGGTGGATAAATCTATAGTGATTTATTACGAGGCAAAAGTGTCCCCCAGACTCCATATTTCGGCTCTGATGCGATCACGATACCTTCGGTGAAATTCTGCCCGGGACGGAACACGAATTCGTAACGTGACAGTAACGTGGCCATGATCATCCGTACGGCAGTCAGGGCGTAATGCTGGCCCGGACAGTTGCGAATCCCAGCCGAAAACGGCAGATACGCCATCCGATCCACCATGCGCACGCCGGGTCGGCGTACAGGCCCGTCGCGGGATTTCGGCCGCGGTAGGACGTCGGTGATGGTGCCGGCTTCGTCACGGACCAGAAAGCGCTCCGGGTCGAACCGCTCCGGATCATCGTAGTGCTGCGGATGCCGCATGATGGCGCGCCCATCGACGAAGACCGTGACGCCGGCCGGGATTGGCATCCCCTTCAGCGTCATCGCCTTCAGCGTCGTCCGTCCCATGCCGGTCGCGGGCGGGTACAGCCGCAGCGTCTCCAGTACGACGGCGTGCAGGTAGGGCATCTGGGCGATCTCGTCGTATCCCGGACCCCGCCAGGACTTGGTCGACTTCGCGGCGGCATTCGCGCTCGATCTGCGGATGCAGACAGAGCTGCGACATGATCCATGATAGAAGCACAGCCGATGTATCGTGGCCTGTAACGAATTTTAGTGAAGAGAACTTGGACACGATCGAGTGTAGAACGACCTGCCAGCATGAATAGAACGGATTCATGACAGATTTGTTCATCTGTGAGATGATGTCCCTGATCGTCTCTATAAGCTAAGAGGATATCAAGAAAGTTGGTCTCAGAGATATCCTTCACTAAACGCTGAGCTGGAATATCATGATGACGAGATTGACGGCGTTGTTGGATGATGCCCCGAATATAGCCATGAACACGATCGACAGATCTCTGAAGATGGAGTTTAGCAGGGATGGGGATCCAGGCCAGATATTCAGAGAGCATAGCGGGCTGACGAGAGTAATGTTCAGCTAGACGTTCCATCTCTTTAAATGCTCTAACAATGGTATCATCTATCTTAATACCGCATACACTACGACCTATTATATCCAACATCCAATGGGTGAACAGATCCACGAAATTAATCATCTTCCCTTCGTATTGTCTGAACAGAAACCATCAATACGGAGAACGATAAACCCTAAACCCTAACATGATATCATCCATACAGTCCTGGTCCCTAGATAGATTTCAGATAATCGTTGATAGCAGAGATCCTGTAACATTACATGCTGGTTGTTCTCTCTATAAAATCCCGAAGACATTGTACCATGATCTTCGCATAATCCATCATGAGAGATTTCCGGAATACAGGTTGTACGATCTTCCGTCGTGCTCTATGTCTATCTCTATCGAGATTAATCAAGCTGTCTTTAGTCATAGCAGCGGATAATGTCCGAACAAAGATACTCTGCTGAGTATGTTCATAACATTCAATACCCAGCAGATCTTTAGCTACATCAATATCATAGGTCATAAAGGCAGCATGAACACCAAAGAACAGCAGCGTCCAACGCCCGCCTTCTCTCACGACCTTTATAGCGCCATCATAGACACAATCTTCATCCATCGCCTTCTTAATACGAAGGAGATCGCCAACAAGAGGTAAAGGACGGGGCGGCTTCACCAGACCGAGCTCCGGACGCTCTAACGATAGGCGACGGTACCGATTGTGGATCAGCTGCGGTTTCAGCAAGAGCTGATAAGCGAGGACCAGTACGGCGACGAGGCCGAGAGCCTTCAGCAGAGCAGCGATCGGATTCAGCATGATGAGATCGACGACGATATTATCGGAGTGGCGGTCTCGAGTCCCCCAAGACCAAAAGCCGCAACAGTGCGAAACGCACTCCGTATGGAGACTGACTGGGCAAAACCCTAACCCTAACATTACCACCGAGCGCCTCGTTTCGTATCGCAACAGGGGGGTCTGAGGCTCCCTGCAGATTGTAAAATCAGCCCTTTAACATCGATGATTCCATCTAGATTCATTCTCTATAAGTCGCTCATACTAAACAGACATCATCAGCTCTATAAGTTCCTCCTCTATCAGATACTTCTCTATATACTATCAGACGTGATAATCATCCAGCTTCTGAACTTCCATCACAAAATCATCGATAAAATGGCATTCTGTATGCATCAACTACCAAATTGACACCTTGTGAGCTCTTGATGATATCAAAACCTTTATCGAGCTGATCTATATTTCTGGTTCATAAGAACGATCCCAATTTGAATGAAACCTCTTGGTGTTTGTCTGCAATATCATGAAATATATCAATTATATCACTTCTGAACTGACCGAGCCGAGATCATCCATCATCTTCCTCGTCACATTAATCACGATAAATTTGGCGCTCTCGTCGTTGATATTTTAACAAGCAGGTATGTTTATTACAACATGACAAACGACAGAGCAGATCTATTTGTTCGTTTACAATTAGTCAATTGTTGCATTCAAACAGATCAAAATATCCATCCTGGTTGCTACTGATTCACAGTCGCAAATGCGCTTCAGATCCGTTCGAATGATTTCGATTTCGCCATCTACAGATCTGACACAATAAACCACCCTCTGTAAACCCTTACAGATACGCAATCGTTTGGATTGGATTGGATTGGATTATTCTAGTTCGTTGATTTTGGTCAACAGGCGGCGCTCTATCCGAAACGCAAGGCCGATAGTACTCAGGCGTCTGTCCATAATATCTATCAGTGCTTCTACTTCCAATTTCGAAGCGGTTCTTCATTACTCCCGTTTATGTTGATCTCTATGTCGATCGGCCCTATTAGTAGGACCTAGGAGAGTACTGATGAAGCAGAGTAGGCACCCGCCCAATCCTACAGTTACTCGAACCCATGTACTCATACCTCTCAGATACCCCCCTACTGGTTTCCCAGCTTCCAATCTTAAGCGTTATATGTAGCAGCCTTTCTGGTAAGCGTATGTGAGGAAGTCGGCCATAAATGTGCTGTGTGTGTACAGTGCTTCGTTGAAGCTGCTGATGTCGAGTTCAGTGTATTTGTCTCGGAATTTTTTCAGTCGTTTTTTATACTTTTTACGCAATCGTTTATCTGACAAATATCTCCATTTCTATTGTATTTTGACACTATCACATTTATGCTCTCATAGCGACAGCATGATTCTCAGCCTGAGTCCGAATCAGGTACTGGAATTCCTTCGTCTGTTTGAACCTTGACAACATTAGATCAGGTTTCTCATACAGCTGGATTCACTACCTTGAATAACTGTCGAATTGCATTAGCTTCACAATCTCTGAGCAACAGTATGAATGCATTCAGGCATTAATCATGCAATCTACCTATATAGAGCTGTCTTAAGAGATGTGTCTTGATATCAGTATCAGCATCAGGAGCGACCATATTCGGACTGATTGTCGTAGGTCGAATAGAAATCATCAGATTGAGATCGATATGACGGCCGACCATCACGTCCCGAAAGCAGTTCTGTAAACGGTCAGTACATTAAACATAATGCGGATGGAATCAAATTAGGGTTAGGGTTTGAAGGTCACCTTAAGATCGGAGTGGATATTGACTTCATTCGGGCTTCCATCACGGATAAAATTCTCATAAATGCTGCGGAAATGTCTCAAAACTTTGTCGGGATCTCTTTCATGTCGTTCTGTATGTAATTGATGCCAACAGAGTAAATTTTCCACCGAGAACTCCAAAGTCAGGAATCGTTTCATCGCATCGAATCCATCCGGATGCCTCAGAATATCATTGAACGGACTTTCGGGAGTCAGATCGCGGATCTCCTCCTCTTCACCCGTTGATTCCTGTGATTTGGGCGTATCTGGAATCCGTGTGATCGTATCCGCTAATTGCGGTTCTCGAACCGCCATAGAATACGATTTCCATAATGGATACCACGTCTGAATTAATAGCTGAATCATAAAAGTAATCAGGACGAACGTCTGTGCTGTTTTATCGAACGAGGCGTTGCCGCAATAAATGATTAAGAATAGATTCGCGACTAAGACCGTAACGCCCAACATCTTCAGTTCAGACACCACAAAAAACCCATCTTGGATTTCGCGGAGTTTCCAGGTCATAAGGGCGATAGAGAACCAGAATGCCATTAATAAAACAGCATTGAAATAGTAAATATTGCGAGACCAGACACATCCATGACTAAAAATCGCTATAGAGTATTGAAAGAAGGTTAAAGCGATGATGAGAGCTAAAGAGCCACGCCAGATGATACTTGATGATGCCATCCACGGATGTCGTAAGATCCACGAATCGTTCTTATCAGCAAGACGAGCTTGCGTTAGATGTGATGCGAGCAGTAACTTCCAGAATCGGGCCATGATTAGAACCAGCAGAGACAGATATGGGACCTCTATTGAAGTTAGGGTTAGGGTTAGGGTTAGCAATCAATACGATCATGAGCAGCATCGCACCTATGACCTCTTGAAGGAAACAGTTCGTCACACTTCCTGCAACAAACGACGAACTAACCACGGAGTTTACATACTGTGATACGACTGTCCCAATCTGCCATGATCATTGGTCGTGCTAGCTCTTCAGGTCATGTAACATTACCAAGAGATACGGATCTCGAAACCGAAGCGGCTGGAGATGACATCGCCGTAGAACCATGATGATGGTCGCCAGCAGCACGGTGCCGTACACGATCAGCAGGGCGATGAACGGCGTACTGACCTCGTAGATGGGCGCGTATTGATTATCCTCATCGGCCATCGAGGCCGATCTCGTTGCTGGAAATCGATGATCTGATAGTCTGATGTATCTGACGAGTTCCACCCAAACTCCGCTAGAAACAGATATCCACGATCTCGTTCTGGACGTTATCGACCGTACCATTATATTTCGGAATCTGTCCGCACAAACGGTACAGTTGTTGCTCATCCCCAATCCTCAGATTGGGGTTTTTCGATCTGTCTGCCATCATAGAATCCTTTTCAGATCAAGCGATGCCGATAGGTTTCCTGCTTTCTGGATAAAGCTCTTTTGCTGATCGAACGACGAAACAATTCGATACATTTAGTGTTACAAGAGTATCAAATAATTTACTTGATAACTAAGGCCGTCGGAGACAGGCCGACCCTAACCAGGTGGCCTATTTGGCAGGTGGTCGGATCGAACCTTTATGGAGTACGTGATCCCAACTCCTTCCATTGACCTATTTGAATGTTATGGAGGTATTACCCTCTACCTGTAGTCCGGCATGGGTTCTGTAAGCTCATCGTGTATCGTGTGGTAATCGAAACGTCTCTTTGCTCTGCAGCCTTCACCTCCTGCATTCAGCAATGGAGTTGGGATCTTTCACTCCTGCATCTCGTTTCCATCAAAATTGGCGAAGTAGTCTGAGGTTACCTCTGGAGACATGCAGATTGCGGTCAGCTTCCAGAGCCGGACGTTCTTTGGCTGTAAACGTCCATCGCCCCATCAGTGGATGGTTTAAAAGCCTGATAGCTGAAGCCGTGATCAACTCCACGCGGCCGGCTCACTGGTAAGTTCGGCTTCAGTATAAGCAATCAGTCGATTCCCCGAAATTTGCTTCCGTTATATGGATGCCTGACGAATCGTGGGTTGCAACGAAACCAGGAGACTAACTCCGGCATACGTATACTGTAATATAAAAAATTCAAAAAACATCGCTCTGTTTATTATCGATCTTTAGTGAATTATACCAGCTATAACAAAACTATCAATCGCGCAACTGAGTTGGAAGGTTCCCTTCTATTAAGCGACGATTGCACAGCCCTGGCTTGACCTGTCTTGTTTTCCGTTTGACCACCGTTAAACAGGACACGACAGGACAGGGCTGCGCAATCGTCGCTCAATAGCCACCAGTGGCTTCATGTGGGAGCAGCCTCTTGAGCGGGCTGCGCGACAGCGGCCTCTTCATCGTCTTGAGGTCTGACGGCAGCTATTCAATTGACCTACGATTGCTCTGTTGGGATGCTGGGTGCGAAGTCCTAGACGATGGATGCGATAAACTCAAACAACACAATCTCACACTTGGTGTGTATAGCTACTCTGATTTATTCAATATGTTTGTCGCACTTAGAAAGTCCGCAGAATGTTCCACGCATGTTTCCACTGGAGCGGGGTGCGGCCATCTTACTCACTAGAATGTTCCGAACACTCCAACATGCTCAACGTTCAATAAGTTGTTCGTATTTTTCAATTGATTTCAAATTGATTTACAGTACACAGTAGTCATTTGTTTTGAGAATGGCTATTTTGAAGAGGCCTGATTGTAAGGTCAAATGAAATTTTCCCGGTCTGATTTTCTCATTTCTGAGCCACTGAGGTCTGAGGAGGCTCCACGGGTGCGGCCTGTTTTAGGATTTAGGGTGTCGCTCGTGACCAGATTTCTTTGGAACTAAGTCATCGATAAGACGACATCATCGCAGTTCGTAAAACTGTTTTTGATTTGTCACTTTTTATGTCAAAAGTCATGTGATTGTATCCCAGCAGTAGTGTATGTATAGCGATGGTGCTTCGCCTGACGAAGGCGATTTGGATAGGATTGGATTGGATTGGATTGCACTATTTGTTCGCACATTTCGGTGGAGTGGGCGTGGTCCTGAACATACATCCAGGTTCTCTTACTTCAATATTTCAGAGATAATTCAGCCCTAGTTATTCTATCGTAGTTCAGCCCTACAGAGGAATTAGTGATATTGACAGTGAAGGCAGCCAACTGTTGGCCCAATCCTACAGGGAGTTGAACCCTGTACCTTCAAACTGCTGTCTTTATCCCCTGCTGGATTTCCAGCTTTCTCAAATATCGCGGCTATATACACAGCAATTCTTCGCAGCTTTTCGCAGCCGTTTTCCCATAATACTGCTATGTTTCCAAAATGCGTCGTTGAAATTGAGTTTGCGGGCCTGGTTGTATTGGCTCCGGTATTTGCCTAGTTTCTGTTGTAGTTCAGGGCATTGGATTAGTAGGTGCTCAAGCGTTTCGCTCTCATTTGAACAAAAGCGACATGCGTCATCAGATTCAATTCCAATATTTTTCAGATGTGATTTGCATCGAGTATGTCCTGTACGGGCTCGATTCAGGAGTGGTCTGTTGTGTTTTACTCGTAATTGAATTAGGATGGGTCTGGTTTGCAAGACTATTATACCGCATTGGAATGGAGTGCGCTCCGGAAATCCATTAAACTGACTCGGTTTGATATCTGTAAATAGGTAGCGCTGCATATTTTTTCGTGCATCGATAGGAGCTGAGTACTGATCATGTTGCTGACGAAGGCGAGTCACCAAGAGCAGTTGTCCACGCCAAACCAGAGGTGAAGCAGGATAGTCGCTGCTGTGGAACATGCTCCGTACTCGACCATAACGACAGGCAACGACATCAGGGACTACTAAGAAGGCTGAGGTCTTAACCCGATTTACGCTTTGGCTCAGCTTGCGGTCGACGATGGTCAGGAGGACTTCGATCGTCCGACACAGGTTTAGATAGCTACGAACTAGGAAGCAGTCAGCGGCAGCTCCTCACCAGTTCCTGCTCAATGATAAAAGAAATGATCTTATTACTATACGCAGATGAACTAAATAGAATGGTCGAATCCAACGGAATCAGCTAGCTTTTGGTGTGAGACCTTGTGAACGACTTTTTGCCATTCAACAAATAGAAAGGAACTCGAAAGCTGATACAGAATACTGTAAGCTAAATCAGCCTTTTAATTTTTCACGGGAGAATGGGAAAGATTTCTGTTTAAAGTGAATCGACAGGGAATGTGTTCTCTTCTAGGCAGACCTCAGGTGACGTCCTGCTCCACTGATCTGATACATTGGCGGATTTCTCACGATGCAATGCCATCGTCAACCGGGATATATAGGAGTTCCTCGGCAAACGTAGCTGAAACGGAACCAGGTGAGCTTTCGCTAACCAATTCATTTCCAGTGCATCTGCAGCAGAATATCTCCTGGAAGGATTCCAGCTTAAGAGACGCTTTAAAGTAGTCCTCACTTCGCCTGAACATTGTGTTTTCGATAGGTCCAGTACGCTTTGTTTCGTCTGCAGTTGTCAGTAAGATAGCATTACAGCTCGAATCATGGCCTTACAACCTTAACATCGCGAAACGTTGAGCCGGGCGTTAGCAAACGATAAACGATAGCGCCGACACTCCACATATCAGCTTTGGGACCAACACGGTCACCCCTTTCAATCTCTGGAGCGATGTATGAGCGCGTCTCGCTATCTAACGCCGAGAAGAAGAACTTCCTCAACCCGATATCGACCAGCTTACATTCAATCAAAAAGCGAGCCAGAAATCACTAACAAACAAGCTTTCATCTTAATTTACTTGTATTCATAGCTTTCCAGTGTAAAATGGAATGGAAACAATAAAAAAGACTTTTAAAACTCTTAACGGCAATCAAAATGAACTTGATAAACAGTTAAAACCAACCTGAGCGCGATGCTGGCGCAGCGAATTTAAACGTAGGATGATGTTAGCTGGACCCAAAGCCCTAAGCAAACACTTCAGAATTTGTTGCAGACATGATTAATTCATTACCCGAGAACAAGCCCATGACTATGCAGGAATTTCAATCCAGATATCGCCTGGCGCATGATTAATGCCACACTATTGACAGATAGAGCACCAGAAGCGCCAATAATCTCATCCATACGAATCCAGTCTATATGCACTTAGAAAATCCAATACCCTAACATTAAACCCTAATGGAAGACGACACAGCCGAGGCATTGAACAAAACATTGCCAGATTACGAGGGATATAACGCCTGATAATATAAATCTTATCATTGTCTTCGTATAAGGCTTCAGTTGCAGTCACATCGGGATGATCAGCGAACCGTAGCACGCCGGATTCGATTCGTAGGGCATGAAGATCGGTCTCTTGTACCACTATGATGAAAATAAGATAATTTGAATGTCGAAAAGAGCGAATACTAACTGAATTTATCGATATAATTCACCATATAACGTTGGCCGGTGTGCGCGCCTTTGCATTCAAACACGTTCGGAAGGCATGGATGCACAACGCTGCTGATATGATAATGATCCTATTAAATTTGGTTATTACAACAACGACCATTCAGATCCAGTTCTGCAGAAGAGCAGCACAGAAAAATGGGTTAAAAGTTACACAAAATGAAAATGTTTCGTCGATAATTAGCAAAAAGATGAAAATTTCGAGAAAAAATTCCAAATTTTTTAACAAGGTTTTACTGCAAGGATAAAATCGCGAGAAGCAATGCGGATAGCTTCAACCCAGCGATCGCGTTGTTCGGCATTATGCAGGTAGACTATACGAGTAAGATGACTTAGGTTCGAGACAATCTGGAATGCGAATCGTGGTCGTAAGGTGCCTCGAATGGAGTCGGCATAAGGATTGTCATCGTCCTGGATCGGGTGGCAAATAGCTCCAGATAGCGAGATCACAATATTCGGCTTCGGCGAAGTCTCGTTATGGAACGAGTACAGCATGTTGTTCCTCAAAACAATCCAACGACGTTTCAGACGCTGGCGAATTACTCAGAAGATGTTAAGCCCATATAAACCCTGAACCTAACCATAAACCTGACCTATGTCGACATAAAAGTTTAATCATGCTAGACGTTAAGGTCAAAAAAGCAAATAGAAAAAGCAAATTATAATTCCCAAACGCTAACCAAATTGCCTGCAAAACCCGTGAAATAGAAAATCTTTTACATACTCTGAGAAACCAGGTCTGTTGATAGACATAGCCTTGCAGTGAGACAGGGTCCATATACGTAGAGTTGCTTCTGCCTTCGTCAATAATTTCTTGAGAATGGCATCTGCATGTAAAATCGAAGCTGCTACTGGAAGACGACCTGCAGCACAGCGTTAGGCATCCAGATTCGTGTTTTCAGTCGACAAATACCAATCTTGAGGAGTCGAAGCGCGATCCAGAGATGCAAAACTGCCGGATTCGTGACTTTTCTGTCTGAGAGAAGTTATTCAGCAAGACCAGAGATTTGCGATCTCGATAAATTACCGGAACTCTGGAAACACAATTCGATGAACACCCATGTTATCATCTTCTGGTACACAACTTTGAGCACAGAATTCACTTTCATGCATATGGAATTCAGGCATCTCGGAACATGGTGGAGGTGACGAAGCCGAAGATATAAACTGTTCCGAGCAGCTTCGAAGCAGACAGCAGGAGCGAACAGCGATATCCATAACAAAGTCTCGCAACTGGCCAAATGTGTCGTGCATCTCAACCTTTGGGAATTCATTCAAACGATGAGAAGGATAACCGAGATGATAATACAAGATGATACAGGTCATCGAAATAGATGCAATCTCCAAAGCATTGATTTTGTTTCCGCTCGATGAATGACGATGCGATCTCTTTCGCCTGCTCAAAACTCCATAATTAATCGTTAAACATAACAAAAGATGAAAAACAAAAGATGAAGGATCTTCCAAACCGATAGTAGAAAGACGAACAGGTCGAAACATTACCTTCAGATCAGCGGTGATCATATAAGAATGATCAGTAATATTAACACCCATCAAATTACATGCACTGTCTATAATGGTGTCCAGAATGTGGATCAATTCCGGGCGATGAATGCTAAGATCGTCAGTTGCATTAAAGATGGTCCGAATCAAATCAATCTGCAACCGACTCAGAAATGGCTCAGAAGCATGCGAACAGGATAAAAAAATCGGAAATCTTCGTAAATTCAGAAAAAAGCAAAAAAAACGGACCTTATCAGCACTGTTGGCAGTCGTAAAGACACTCAAAGCAAGCAAGAAATGATTGTAGCTGATTCTGCCTTGATGAAAGGTGTCGAGCATGTTGAATACGTGATCAGCAAGACAGGGAGCAATCGCGAACAGTTTCAGGAAACTATCGCGACCGATGGTTGGGCTGTATCGAAGCGGAACGACCTCCTGGAATCGGCGCCTGACATTGACGAGATTGTCGACTGCCAGAACTACGCTCTAAGATCACAAACAGAGCCAGATCCAGCAGCAATAACAAACTAACACAGTTTACAGAACGCAATCGATTTGGATAGGACAGACGACGTCATCAGGCCGCGATCTACACGATGCTCGGCTCGGCAGCAATCTCACAGCACCTCGGAATTCATAACATTTCTTCCGTCCTATTTGGACAAAACTGCGCAGCTGGTGGCTGGTTTGTTTTTTACGCATCTTTTGAGCATGCAAATTCATCATGTACAAAAAGTAAAGTTATTCGTTACCGTAACTGGCATAACACGACGCTTGTTTGAATCTGGTTTTCAAAATCCGCACGCAGAAATAATGAATGCGGCATAACACGACGCTTGTTTGAATCTGGTTTTCAAAATCCGCACGCAGAAATAATGAATGCAAAATCTTTAAAGTGCGAACGTCTATCTTTACCAATGCCTCTCCGAATGTGAGACATCTATCAAAATTCCAGGTGGATTTCCGTTCCGATTGACAGCGTTGTTTTAGTCTCTGATATCTGTCATTTTATGTTTCGTCAGAGAGCCACCATGCATTAACTGCTGGAAATCTCTTCCATATTATTAGTGAATGAATCGACAGACAGTATTCCGAGTGATTTCCGACCATGATCTAGCTGCTTTAACAAGATCAGTTTAGTCTGCGTATCCCAGAATCAAGGGCAATGCGCTGGCCAGAATGATACCAATCATCAGTGTGAATGGTTTCGTCACTCTGTAAACTCAAGGGACGTTATCAAATCGAGACACAAGCAAAGGCGTGAAATCGTCGAGCTCCTAACATTTATCCATCAATGGTCACTCACCCGAAACCATCATAGAAATGATCAAAACCATCATACAGGAAATTGCATTGATGAGACAGTTGGAAGGTTCCCAAAAGCTGTTCAAGTAACTTGTGCAGTCTGTGCGGCTGCAAGCTACAAGCAATTAGAAGTGACATCGCGAGCGCGGTGTAATGCTACCAACAATGACGATCCCGAATCTGCTGCGGTTGCACACGTTGTCCTCGTATAACAAGATGCATTCACATACAAACCAAGAATACGATCGTAGCAATGCAAGTTGGTCGATGAAGTTTCTATCGAGTCGGGCAAATTCAATGAATTTTTGGTAAGATCTAGAATACACAATTCGCTCAGGCATCATTCAGATTTGTACCTCCGATCCAATGATTGTCCTCATCTTATACTTCCTTTTTTACAAATTTTGTATGAGAACAGTTTGAACTGATAATCTGATCACATTGTCCAGTTAATACTTCCAAAACATGAGATTTTCGACTGTGTACGTCCATAACAGAAATTCTTACTTTTAATTGGGCAGAAAGGTTAACCGGATTGGGACTTTATCTCGAATAAACATCTGATAAATCCGCGAGAATCGACTATGTCTCGATCAATAATGGCATCATGCAACTGCTTCCAACACAAGAGATTCTCCACAGAGATCTTCAATGTCAAAAACTATTTCAATGCATCCAATCCAACCAGACGGATTCCGCACTCAGCTACGAACCTCGACCCTGCAGTCGCTCGAACCAGGACGTCGTAGAGGGACTCCGACGCAAGCAATGCAACGATTCTATCAGGGGAACATCTCGTCGGTCGGCGTTGTCCGACTCCTTCCAATC
Source organism: Polymyxa betae (assembly GCA_003693705.1). Taxonomy (NCBI): domain Eukaryota; phylum Endomyxa; class Phytomyxea; order Plasmodiophorida; family Plasmodiophoridae; genus Polymyxa; species Polymyxa betae. The sequence continues at coordinate 17,048 of RBZT01000394.1, forward strand.
TTTCAACAAACCCCATCTACTCGGAATAATCACATTCAATCGAATCGCAATATCGCACGTTGTATTGCTGCGGCCAACTTACGATGAATGATGTTGCCATAAACATCAGCATAATTTCATCATCAGCCAATATATCCGAAATCAATCGATGAATTGTTTAATGAATTTGGACAAACAGCATCTGCTGATTAATCGGTTGATATTCTGCTACTAAAGAGTATTTTGGGCTGCACTTTTGATCTTAAAGTGATACAAAACAATCCGCATCTTTCAAACCCATGAACAGGGTTGCGCTTGTTAGATGCATAACGACCCAATGATGGGATCACCTCAGAGCGCATTGCTTCGATACGCTACTACACGATTAGCGGCTCTTGAGATCTCAGATATCGCTAATCCAATCGGAGGATGGAAGCTTTCCATTCTTGCTGCAGAATAACAACAAATATGAAGCATCAATAACAGAATCGCTGTTGTTCTGTGCCAGAATCCGCCGCAGCAGATAATATGAGAAGAGTACGGTCGTTGGCACCGCTCTGGGGACGTCCATAGATATTCGTGGATATCTATGGAACTGACCAATCCTGAACGCCCTCACGACTCCATGACCTCCGAACAGCATCATGGGCCAACATACGCCGTTAACACCCATTACATCATCCTCCTGGGCCTGTACGGTATCATGGCAGCCATCTCCAGCGTCTGGGTGATTCGTCGTCGTCATTACCAGCCGCTGAAATTTCGCGATCACAACCTGCTGGTAACACCGGATCCATGCAGAAGGCGGCCTTCAGCTGATTGAGATTCCCAGATTGCTACTATCATGTCTATGTATATTAATAGTATTGTCAGCTCATCATTCATATCAGGACAAGTTACCGACTGTCTAATTCAAGAGATTATCCGTAAAATCGTTGTCAAATTTCGCGTTCATCAATATTCCGTTTTGTACTGTAATACGAACGAGAATGGGTTCTGTTTTCGGTCAATTTTTTCTTTGGTTTAAGTTTCGGTTGGATTGAAATGTGTCTTTAAACAAACTTTCGGATAGTTTAATGGAATTGTCTGTAAAAGATGTCTGCTGATGATTATCACACAGAGATTCCCTATCTGTCTCTTCTGGTCCTATTAATGGCCCGATTCTGGAAACTGCTTCTCGCCTCCCATCTAACACAAGCTCGCCTATCTGGTGATGTTACCAGCTCCTGGATCTTACAATATCCCTGGTTAGCATCACCACGCAATATCTGGGGTGGCTCGCTCTCATTGATCGTCGTGCTGGCCCTGGTCCAATTCTCGATCGCTTATCCTAGTCCAGGATGTGTCTGGTCTCACAACGTCTATCTCTTCAATGTCGTTTTATTGATGACGTTCTGGCTGTCAGTCGCCCTCATGACCTGGAAACTTCGTCATATTCAGGACGGGTTCTTCGTCGTCAAAGAGCTGAAGACGTTGGGCGTTCTGATCCTGATCACGAATCTGTTCCTGATCGTGTATGTCGGCCAAGGCTCGTTCGATCTGGTCGCACAGACGTTCGTCGTGTATTCGTTCATCATTCAGCTTGGCGTACAGATGTGGTATCCAATATGGAAATCGTATCAGATGGGTGATCCGAGTAAGGAGATGGATAGCGTCCTAACAAAGGTTCCGGAGACAGATATGACCGCTTTGGCTGGAAATATGGGCCGCATACAGCCGTTGACTCCGGAATCCAAATTCGTTGAAATCCTTCAGCATCCGGATGGGTTCGTGGCATTCAAGAATTTCTTGATGTTGGAGTTCTCGGTGGAGAATTTACTCTGCTGGCAGCAGTTGCATGTTATGAAGGATGAACGAAATCCGGGCAAAGTCGCTGATAACTTTCGCAGAATTTACGAGACGTTTGTTCGGGATGGAAGCCCGTATGAAGTCAATATACAATCAATGCTCAAGGTGAATCATTTTATATCTCGGACTGAATGTTTCAAGTTCTCTCAACCTGCGGTTTCACTGAGTTTCTGTGTCAGTTCTCGAAATTTTTAAATAGGTTAATGGCTGAATTACATGCAGGGCTACTTTCAAGATGTAATTGAAGGAAGACCTATCAGCACCTGCATTCAGGTTTCAGCGCGTAAATCGATAGCACAGCCTTCAAGTACTCCAAATCCATGCGATGATATCAGAATACGACTTTTGAAACAGCTCTATTTTGGTAACAATACTTGATACAGAGCCTGCTGAGATTTTTTGACGTTTGTTGCAGAGATTGTCAAGTTGATGCAGCATGATTCGTTCTGCAGATTTCGAAAGACTGAAGCTTTCAATGACCTATTCTGTAATCAATGTGAACAACAGTCGATTACAGTAATTGAAGAACAATAGAGGCCATATTCATGACCATAGGAATCAATATCACTAACTCTAAATGAAACGTTCCATCGCAAGCGACTGTAAGCTTCCTGATGCGAGTTGGATTTCCTCGAACCACGACAAAAGCGGCTTCAAAAATGTTTCATATTCTTCTGCTTCCAAAAACTGACGTATACTTCTTCGTAGCAACGATATGATGTTTGTGAAGGTAATATTCAAGTTTTGTGCAAAGAGCACAGAGTCATCACGCTGCTGGATTATGGCCATAATCATTATCAAAGACCGAAATAGCTCTCAGATATGATAAATAGTGAATGCCTTACATGTAGCAAGCTATTCTGCCATGTTCTCTCATTGTTATCTCCATTGTATTGCTGCGAAAATGATTTCGAAAACAAACCTAGAAAATGCTGAAAGTTTGTCAGGGCGAGCGAATCTTGTTGGCAGAGGAAGCCATAACACCCTGTAGTAGGCAATTCAAACCCTCAAGAAATTGGAAGGATTAGAGGAGACGAAGATTGCAATTCCCTCGGTCACCTTCAATTCAAGATTGTCTGGACGAACATCACATTTCCGTACAATCTGGAAGCTGACGCCAGGTGTGACTAGATTATGGAGGTTTCAACTGCAATTTCACGACGTAATGCGTCGGTTCAATCAAAACAGAAAAAACTCGTCTGAGATAATAGCAGATCATGAGCCTGAGATCCGCAAATTCATGATTTTTATAGAGACGGGCTTGGGGACGACCCAGCCTACAATGATCGATCATTTCGTTCCCGTCTGAGGACCAGCCGGGGCCGTATCTGGTTATGTAGAGTTAGAAAAAGGGGCGAAGGGGGGGGGGGACCCCCAACCGATCTCCCCTTCTCACATTCGACAAGTCCGAACGTCGTGTTGCATCAATCGAGGCCGCCATCCAGCCTTGCTGGACGCTGCATCGATTACGATTATTGTCTTATTCGCGCTGTATAGTGTCAGCGAGGTCACATCCATCTATCTCGTCATACGACGACGCCATCTCCAGCCATTGAAGTTTCGAGATCCCTATCTGCTGGTAACGTGAACACACACGAAAAACGTTACATTTGTGACAGTGATGATTCAGGTCGCCTCGGAAACCTCTCTCTATCTGTCATCAGCCACGAAGTGCTTATACGGTCCTTACCGACAGTTTACAGCTGTGTTATTAACGAAATCTTTTGTAAGAAATATTCTCATCTATTCTATTGATTATCTTATTGGTTTTCGCTGTCAAAAACCTCGAATTGCGTCTTTCGATTTCAGATTGCGATTTCTTCTAAATTTGTTCATACAGTATTGCCATTCTGTTGCTGTATATCATTAATTCTGGGACGATTCTAGAAGCTCTTTATAATGTCGCATATCACCACCGCTCGTCTTCGCTCCGATGTTAACAGCTGGATCTTACGTAACACCTGGGTATGTAACAGCAGGTACCTGTGGGCCGGTATCATCATTACGGGCGCCGTACTGTTCCTATCGCATCTAACGGTCGCCATGTCTACTACGGGATGTTATTATTCCGGTCCATCACAAGCGCTATTGAGCGTCTTCTTTATTGGATTTCTGCTGGGTCTGGCCATCATGATCTGGAAACTTCGTTCTATTGAGGATGCGTTCTATGTGACCCAGGAATTGAAGATGTTAGGGACCGTCATTCTGCTCAGCTATATCGTATTGCTGGCGGTCAATAATTCCACCGAATATAAATCTTCCAACAGTTCTTCCTGTTCTTCGTAAGCTGCAGCGAGAATATCATACAGATGTGGTTTCCGCTTCACAAATCGTATGATGCGAAATTCGGGAATCGAACCGCTGTTGAGGTCGAAGATAAAGCGCAAAGCCGTGCGAGCATGATGAGCCATGCCAGCAGGATATTGACGACGAGAGACACAATAAGGCATTTGAATCAGAAATCCAATCTGCACGATGTCCTTCGTCATCCGATGGATTTGCTGCATTTAAACGATTTGTGACGTTAGAGCTGTCGGTGGAGAATTTTCGACTCGATCTTACACGATCTACAGCCGGATCTGGTACAGGAACAATTCGAGCGGACATTCCAGATGTTCGTTCGTACTGGGTCTCCGAACGAAGTCAATATCGCTTCAAGTCTGAATTTGTGAACACGACACTGATTATTTTGACAGCCGTTAACTGTATCACAGTCTGCATTCTATAATATTATTGAAGATCGTCCTGTTGATACAGATTTTTCTATCAATGAATTGAGCTCAGTACCAAATGGATGGGCCTCGATTCCTCCATACAAACTCGACTGAAATTGCTGAAACGCCTCAAATATGGTAGGTCGTTGACGTATGGAGATGTTGGAATTGATTTTTCGTCTGAAGATATCTTGAAACTGATGAATGATGACCCGTATCGTCGGTTCAAGCTGACACCCGACTTTCACGAATTGATCACGATTCACCAGCCTGAGGTCAAGGTCTCTATGTTATCAGGTTCCATAACTACTCGATCTTCCGCTAGCCCCCATCAATAAACCGATGGCATTATTCATATGAAAATCGGCTCGAATCTCCATCGCATTATGATAAGAGGAAATGTGAATGGATCAGATTCCACCAAACCGAAACTATGAGTAAAATGATTTTATATAGGTTTTCATAGCTCCAAACACTTGGTCTCAAAAACTTTGAAATATTCTGAATGTCGGCGTGATAGGCGCCCATGACCCTCACA
>RBZT01000136.1:6234-52179 GCA_003693705.1 Polymyxa betae
AGAAACGCAACACAAAACGTCCAAACTGGAAGATAAAAGCATAAAATTCGTGGCTGGGAGAAAGGATTTGATTGGGCGTTTGTACGAACCTTAAAATTGAGAGTAACCTGCCAGAATCTGGGACTTGCAATACGTAATGTCTTAATAGAGTATAGATCAGGTAATAAACATGGTGCTGTAATAGATAATGATTTACTATCTGAATCTGTATCAATCAATACAGGGACCTGAATAATATCATTGAATGTAGTGACACATAATCCGAACTGAGAGTAACGTACCAGTACGGGACGTCCTGTATCGATATCACGTGTATCAAGGTAACGTTGTGTAACACCCAGCACATACAAATGTCGCATCATCTGTAGATGGTATCGGTTATCATTAGTAGAGCGGGGCCAGCGCGGCCACAGGGTCATGAGCAGGACGGCCACGGACCCAGGACTGTTGCAGACGGCGTACCGGCCCGCACCCAGGAACAGGAACCCGATCGCCATATGCACAGCCATATGAAGTCCGTACGGCATGCCGGGGCGTGCTTTCACACGCAACGACCGTAACAGCGTGAACGTCTCCAGATGCCCCGTCCCGGACATGACTACGGCCAGGGCCAGTACGGCGGCGGCCAGGCCGTCGTTCAGCGTGCACCGATCCAGTACGGCGGCGCAGCGATCGCGCAACGACCACATCCATCGGACTTTATGGGCGAGTACGGCGGCGGCGGCGGCGTTGGCAGTGCCGGCGAATCTCAGCCCGAGTGCGAGACAGGCGCCCGCAACGGCCTGACAGTACGACTGACGGACTTGTTCCATATCCAGATCGGAATCAATGACGCCACGAACATCATCGAGGTCGTTGGCGTGGCGTAACGCGGCCGGGATCTGGGCCTCGATCCAGTCGCGGGCGGGTACGACCTGGTCCCAGAGGACCAGTGCACGGCATGTAACGCGGAGCGCAACCTGGTCCGGGCGCAGATTGGCCAACGCCGTCAGGGTCGTCGGCAGCGCTAACCGGGCCGCGATGTTCATGTCATTGGTGCGCAGATACATGAGGCCGAGGGCCAGTATGGCCCCGGGACCAGTGGTGGTGACATTGACGGCTTCGCCCTCCTTGACGACATTGGATCGGATCGGTTCGTAGACTCCATCACTGGCAGCACCACCACGCATTAATTTAGTGAGTCGATCAGCGAGATTAAGATCAGTAAGACCAACAGCATTATCACCAAGTCCAAGTGTAACTAGACCTAATGCCATACCAGCTGATAGAGCATAAGCTTCACGATCATCTGCTAGATGAGGAGTAGGGCGTCGACCAATCTCTGTTAGTAACATCTCCGTCATCAAACGATTCGCTGTGCCCTAATAAGAAACTATCAAAAACAGTTTTACAAAGTTGCGACAAATTTCAAAACCCAACGAGCTGAAAAAAAACGCGATGAAAATTCAGTACCTGATAGACGAGACCAATGCCAACCAGTGCACAGGCCTGGACCAGTACGGGGATCTCCATATCTGGAGCGACACCAGTCGGTAGTAATGCTGGAATATGCAGAGCCAGCGTCTTAGTCGCCGATGTAGACTGCGACCCGCGCTCGGACGCCGCCAGGCCCAGCACGACCGCCATGGTGGTCGGGGCGTGTTTCTTCGACAGGTACCAATAGAGATCGGCACGGGCCAAACCACGCAGATGTCCGTGCAGGCCCAGGGCCAGTAGGACGCCGGCATGCGCATGTGTTGGCTCTACGGGCCGATTATACACAATCCAGGCACGGTGTAGAGCGACGGCGGAAGCCGCGCAAGGTACGACACGCAGACCCGCCGCAAACCCGTTATGGAGGGCGGGCCAGCACGTCCAATCGTCGGGCATGCGCGCTGTATCTAACTGGACCAGGACGTTATTGGGACGTGTGCGGGCCGCTAACGTCAGCGGAGGGATCGGGAGCGGCTCGGTCACGATCGGCTCGATGGACGACATGGTGAGCATGGCGCGGCCCACGGGCAGGGCCAGTACGCGCTCGGCCAGGTCGGCGAGCTGTTTCTGGTGGAGCTGGCCCGGGTCTTGGTCCTGGACAAGAGTCCAGTCCGTTACGGGCATCGTCACGACCACGGACGACCGTAGCAGACGACGCGCTTCCAGGACGCGGTGATCGCGTGCGAAACGTGCCCGAGCGCGTTGTACGACCAACAGGGTCCCGTCCAGATCGTCGGCATCCACGGACACCGGATCTTCGGTCATGGCCTGCGACGCCGTCGGGCACAGGTCGGGACGTTCGATCAGGGCGAATGCCGCCGCGGGCCAGTACGGGCGCGGCGACAGGCGGCAGGAGCGCAGGACGGCCCGTAAAGGCAGCGCGACGCCGAACGGCAGAATATCGAGGTCGGCGTGGTGCAGGCCGTACTGGAGCATGCGGAGGAAGACGTGTTCGGGATCGGACTCGGCCATGTCCGCGAACACGTAACAGATGCGAATGGCCAGTGTGAGCGGTGACTGTAGATCGGGGCCGTGCGGGAACTTCGGGACGGCGATCTTGTAACGTAAACTGGTGAGAAGATGTGAGAGGAGATGCAGAGGGGGTGGGCTGCTGCTGTTGTTCAGGTCCGAGGATGGGGTCCCGGGGAGGGGTAGATCCGGAAAATCACGCAGGCAGTGCTGGACGTGCAGTGGCCGTGCGGACTGCGCTGACATGCGAATTAGAAGAGCAGCGAGCGGACGGAGATGTTGACTGGACATTGAATCGAGTTTAAGTGATTCATACAGTAGATGAAGGGCATCTATAATATCACCAACAGACTCAGATAGATCAAGATCACAGCTCATAGTGGAATCCGTCTCCGATAGAACTTGGTCACGATCATCCTCGAACGCATACAATGGTAACGTAACCTGACTGCGATGATATTCGGAATTGAGAAGATGCTCCCAGGAGGATGACCCCGTCGGCGGTTTCGGAGTTGCACGGGACCAGATTGCCTGCGAGAACGCCAAGAAATCGTTTGAGACGTGGTGAGCGCGGTCCTGAACATGTCCGAGCAGAGCGTACAGGCCCTGGGCTGGAATCCAACCCGTACAACACAGCGTATCGAAACAGAGCTGCGTCAGCGGCGACTTGAAGGTCGCAGTGAGATCGCAGCGGAAAGCGGACCCGGCGCTGTCCGTGACGGTAAACTGAGATCCGACCGCGTCCGACACGCAGCAAACATCTGTTTTCGAAGAGTCAGCACGACCATAAATTCACGAAAACGAATCATCTAAAAGAAGAGCAAGAAAATGTCACAGCTAGAAACTGTTTTGTGTGGGATAGAAGAAAACCAGTGGGGCTAGTATGGACCTGCAATACCGACAGCGATCTCGCAGCGTCGTACAGTTCCGGTCCAGAGTGTCAGACGCCGGGAGCGGCCAATGACGATGAGATCACGGTGCGTGGCGGCTCCAATGCGGCAGACTCCGTCGATTGAGACCGAATCAATGGACTAAACAGTGTCAGATTGATGTTGAGCAGTCCGATGAGGAGATAAATCAGAATAGAGCGGAAATATGTGAAGAAGTGAAGAAGATAACAGGAAAATCGATTTCCAAAAGCAACTCGAACGCGGAAAAGAGTCCCAAAACTGGTTACATGAAGTTCAACTGGACGAGCATGAACATGTGCGACAAAAATAGAGGCAAACAGGGAAATGATGTCAAAGAGCGTTTATGGAACTGCAGCAATCAATCGCTGAAGAAAAGTAGAGATAAGCGAACAAATGCGATTTGACCCAAAAAAACCCAGAACAACTGAAATATGAGAGATTGAAAGGCAGTTAGGGTTTAGGGTTAGGGTTATTGGCAGCTCACCTGTATAGTACATAGATGTTGCAGATCCATACTGAATAGATCCAATCTGGCAGATTCTGGGTCACTCTGACAGCAGACAATACGAACTCCATCATCAGTCGTCGACAGATACAGACGACGTAACGGGGCCGGGACCGTCGTACTGGCCACCCGCTGCAGGCACATGCCCGCACTACCACCATCGTCATCGTCGTCATCATCACCCTCGTCGCATCGATCGGCGACCGTACTGGTCCAGAGCCAGGCCTGACCTTGGCCGTAACTGACCAGGACGCCATCGCCATAGAAAACGCAGCGTTCGTCGGCGGCGAGCGTAGCGAGGCCGTGGTCAATCTCCAGCGGATGGTTCAGGAGGCGTACCTGCCCACCGACATCCAGGAGCAGGCCGCCGTCCGCAACCGGCCAGATCGACCGGATCGGGGCCGCGAATGGCACCGTAAAGAAGCGGCCGTCGTCTGCGACGATTCTGAGCGTGTCGGGCATGGCGATGCAGAGCATCCGATGATGATCGAAATGGGCCCAGCATAGGTCCAGGACGGGATCGGGGACCGTGTATGAACGATTCCAGGCCCGGACATGGACCGTGCTGGGCGGGGCCAGGCGCAGCACGTCCGAGTCCGAGTACAGCCGGACGTGATGATCGCGGGGCCAGGGGGCCGGCACGACCCGGGCGTGCAAGGTCGGGATGCGGTCGCCAGACGACCCCATCGGTCGGAGCAGGGACACTGAACGAGATGCACAACCCTTTCGAGGTTCGGACTCGGCAGGAACAGAAAATTGCGCGCACTTTTCAGGAAATGTGCGTCTAAGAAGTTGAAATACTGCGTCTGTTTTCTCGAAGTGCGCGACATGTTCTGTAGCGGAGAGAAGCGCCAACATGGCTCTGCAGAAGGGTGGTGACTAAACCGGGTTGCAGAATAAAGATAAGAGGGTAAATAGCACCGATTCCGTCTTTATTCGAAAGCTAAGTACCAAATCTGCGGATCAATCTGGTGATTTTGCCAGACGATTCGATGATTCCGGATGATACCTCTCTAAAGCAACGCCGGAGCATGCATCCAATGCATTTTAGAGCAGAGTTACTGTCGTATTCGTGCAAACAATTTTCTCAGATTGTCAATATGGGATCCTGCAATTAGATACAGACATGTGTAGCTCCGTTGGAGTTCTTGTTCAAGACTGCCTAGATTACAATGATTGATGTTCTATCCAGGGCCCAGGTCGGCTCAAAAGTACATTATTTCCTAATTCTACTGAGAAAAAAGACTTTCATTGGGCAATATGAATAGCGGGAGCCGCGAGTTTCTTACTGAACAACAAAAACAGCAGCCCTAATAGATCGACTATGTGAGGAATGACCAGTTAGACGGAACCAGCAACGAATTTGGAAACAAATTTCACAGCCATCAATCCTTCTAACAGAATTTCTGCATCTCGCTCATTCTAGGATTCACATCAAATTGATCCAACATCAATGCACAAGGTTGATTAAGCACTCTATCATCAGCGTAGCATCCCTTGTGGAACCGGCAAATTCGGTCACTTTTGTTCAAGTTTATCCGTTGCGCAGTGATGAAGAACGACCTGTTGCAGACAAAATATAAATTCAACGCAGCCGGCTCATTGGATACGGCGGAATCTGACACGACATCGAATGAATGGGATCGTAGCAAAAGACAAAGAAAATTCTACATTGAGTTGAGAGCGAACCCGTACTACATGACGAATCTAAAGAAAGATCTTTATAAGGAGGTGCCCGATATCTGAACCTGTCTATCAGCAAACAGGGACCTGATGGCGAACGCCATCAAGGTCGCGATCTGGCTGGTTCTCGGACTCGTGCACTTACCCGCGCTCGCGCTGCCATGGCTGTACTGGTCGCGGCGCCAGTACGACCCGCTGCGATCGCGGCGTCCGGCCTTGTTCACGCAATGCCTGTCGGTGTGCGTCGCCTTCATCTGGCAGCAGATTCTGCGGAATGCGTTCGGCGATCGTCTCGGCCTTTGGTTCGATTTCATCATCGGATCTGTGATCCTCTTGGTCGTCTATGAATCGTTCTTCGTATTCGCTCTGTCTCTATATATTGCCTATAACAAGACTAAAGAGCAGATGGCCATGTATCAGGCTCTATCATCGGCCGCTGCTACTCCCGCCGATGTCGAGGCGTTCATGCGCTCCATCCGATGGTCGTCGTTCATGCTGAGCAATCAGTTCGCGTTCGGCTGGGTCTGGACCAACACGGCCCTCTGGATGGTCGTACTGCTGACGTATGCGCAGCCGGCGGATCTCTGGACGATCCCGCTGGATGCCGTCGATACTGGACGGACTCCGAACCCGTTTCCATTCTTCAGTCTTCTGATTCTGGGACGGAATCTCGTTACCATCGCCTGTCTGATTGTAACGAGTTTCCGACTGCGCATCGTTCAGGATGCGTTCGGCACGAAGTCGTTACTGAAACGGATCGGGCTGTTCACGACCTGTACAACCGTGTTCTATCTGTTGATGCAGCGCACATTATCTGTGATGTCGCCGCTCGGCATCCAGTATATGATCAACTTAATTGCGGCCGATTATGTGATCGCTGCGGCGTTTGTTATGCCGTGGTTCCGTGCGCGAAGGTCCGTGAAGATGTTGACAGTGGCCGAAGGTAGCACGATTGTCGCCGAGAATGGGAATGTCGGACAGACCGATTTCGAGCTGTTTCTGCGGACTGACGATGGATTTGCGGCTTTTAAGGCGCATTTGGAGAAGGAGTTCTCTGTAGAGAATCTTCTGTTCTGGAAAGAAGTGATGGGGTTTAGGGGTGACCCCACTACTGAACTTGCGTGGGCTATCTTTAATAAGTTCCTGTCTAAGACAGCGCCGTTGGAAGTCAACCTACCGAGTGCTTCGTTGAGAAAATTCCGGGAGGTGATGTTCAAAGACCGTGACGGACTTCAGGTTGACGCCGATATGTTCGATGATGCCGCAGATCAGCTTGTCAGACTGATGGAAGTGAATTCGTTGCAGCGATTCCTGAAAACGCATCCTCCCTCCTGGGACAATTTTATGGAATTAAGAGAGGAACAGAAGGCCATAGAACACGCTGTTGAACTACGTAGTATGAAGTCAGCACACCCGAAAACATCGTTAAAGGCTCTGGAATCTGGAGCCCAGGTCCATCTCTTATCCAATCATCCGTCGAGCTGCGTTTCGGTCGCTTCTCTGGAATAAATCTTCGGGTTCTTCATAGGGTTAGGGTTTGGAGTCCACCTGCTGATCCAAACTGGATATGTTATCTATATAAACAGCTGGAGTTTGCTTTCCAGTATTTCTTCGGTTTAAAGAATAGCCGTGCAGATTTGGTGCCGTTGATAGGGTCCTGGTATCGAGTCTCGCCAAGGGATTGTATTACTGCCGAGTTCCCATTGCTATCAGTCAATACGGTAATTAACAATCGCATGAGAAACAAAATCACGTTCTTTGAAGGAAAATTTGATTGGAAGAGAATGGGTGGTGACAACTGATAGGTCCAGTGACTAAAATTCCTTAGAAATTGAATACCTCTCACATTGGTAGGTTGATATTCCAGCGACTGTTAATAACTGCTCTTAGAGGGCGTCGACGTTGTGTTTCTGAATCTTTGTTTTTGATGCTGTTTGCTGATGATTATGGTTAGAGACGTTTTCGGATATCGCTCTTCCAACCAGAAACGAGACCATCTTAACGCATCGGCCCTCTAAGATGTCGAAGGAAATGAATTCCCATCAAAGCAGAGAGATGCATTTGGATGCCCGACAGCTGGCTTACTTTCCATTCATGAATTGTGGAAACCCCAGCTATGAACTTCTCATGATTAGCGCCGTCTTCTGTACCATCTCTCTTTAGATAGATTGCAAATTATGTGCGTTTATGAGGCTTTGTTTAATAGGGTCACGATAGGAGTGAAGGCTTTATTATAAAAGATCCCTCACCAGCATGGTAGTGAAAAAAGAAAAACTGTTTCCCCGTACGATCGAATTTTGTAAGCGATGAACGCAGCCAATTGAATACCGTGGATGGATAACCACTAGGTTAAGCTGTAACCTGAATTTCGATATCGGATTTCCTGTAAGATTGTGTCGCCGTCACAGTTCCATTCTTACGTAGCTCTCCAGCATGTACCATGGCCTTCTGTTCCTCTCTCAATTCCATAAATTTCGCCCAAGATGGAGGCTGCGTCTTTTGGAATCGCTGCAACGAGTTCACTTCCATCAACCGAACAAGCTGATCGCAGGCATCATCGAACATATCGACCTCAACTTGAAGTCCATCCCGATCTGTAAACATCTCCTCGCGGAACTTCCGCAACGAAGCGCTCGGTAAGTTGACCTCCAGCGGCGCCGTCTTCGACAGATATTGATCGAAGATCGCCCATGCATGATCACGAGTGGGGTCACCCCTAAACCCCATCACTTCTTTCCAAAACAGAAGATTCTCTACAGAGAACTCCTTCTCCAGATGTGCCTTAAACGCGGCAAACCCATCTTCAGTCCGCAGAAACAGTTCGAGATCAGTCTGTGCGTGGTTCTCTGCCACGATGGCGCTACCCTCGGCCACTGTTAGCATCCGAACCGAATGGAACGACTTCAGCATCGGCAGCAGAAACGCCTTCACGATGATGTAATCGACGGCCATCAAATTGATCAGATACTGAATGCCAAGCGGCGATGCCTTCGCTAACGATCCCGACGCCACCAGATAGAAGATCGTCGTACATGTCGTGAACAGCCCGATCCGTTTCAGCAGCGCTTTCGTTCCGAACGCATCCTGAACGATCCGCAGCCGGAAACTGGTCACAATCAGGCAGAAGATCGTGATCAGGTTGCGGCCGAGGACCAGCACGGAGAACAGCTTGAACGGCGTCACAACCAGGCCGGAATCGACCGCATCCAGAGCGACGGAATAAAACGGGTCGGTGGGCGGCGCGTAGCCCAGTACGACGATCATCCAGACGGCGACATTGATCCAGACCCAGCCGAATGCGAACTGATTGCTTAATAGGAACGACGACCATTTGATCGAGCGCATGAAGGCGTCAACATCCGCGGGCGTGGCCGTACTGGATGATGACAGAGCCTGATACATGGCCATCTGCTCTTTAGTCTTGTTATAGGCAATATATAGAGACAGAGCGAATACGAAGAACGATTCATAGGCAGCCAGCAGGATGATGGATCCGATGATGTTATCGAACCAGGCTCCGATGTAGGCTCCCAAGGCGTTCCGAAGGACCTGATGCCAGACGAACAGGACGCAGATCAACAGGCATTGCGTGAACAGCGCCGGACGACGCGATCGCAGCGGGTCGTACTGGCGCCGCCGCCAGTACAGCCAGGGCAGCGCCAGCGTCGGCAGATGCAGGACGCCGAGTACGACCCAGATCGCGATCTTGACGGCGTTCACCATGTTCGGCGACGTAGCCGACCGTGGTACGGGTTATGGCGGCGGCGATTGATCGCGCGATATTGTTCGGTCGGGCGGCGCGTGTGCGCGTACCGGACCCGTGACCCCTACCCCCCCGGATCTTCGCGATCTTCGGCAACAATCTTCTCATGATATGATTGGTTTGACTGCGCTCATGCAGCGAACCCCGGGCGTGTTTCTTCCGGGCTTTGTTGATCTGATTAGGATTTGCCTCAATCGCTTGTATTTTTCAGATTCTGTCTCGTGCTTGGATCGAATAATAAAGCTTTGGCGAACGAGATTTGTGAGTTGTGTTTGTAGAAGCCTTCAGCTATGTGATTGTGATCGATTATTCCGATCCTGCCATGTCGATTCTGGTTCACGATTTCGAGTTAAATTGAGAAACTTGAACCTAAAAGGTTTGTGAGGTAAGGTGAAATAGAAGTTCATGTTAGCTGTTAAGTCAACACGGACGTCCTGGTCTTTGACAGAAGGACCCTACTTGTTGTCATAAAAATTTTATTTCTTTTAAAAATAAAGCGATAAAGACAAGTTCCTAGATGCTATCTGTCCTGAAAGACTTTATCAACTTCGTATCTTCTCATGATGCTCCTCTCTCAGGCATTGACCATTGGAATTTGTTTGTCCCTAATACAACAGCCCCAGCAAACGATACTGATAAAGAGGGCGGATTACCCGGGATGAAGGGACAGTTGAAATTCATCTGAGTTGTCTATTGAAATACCTTTCTCTTTCTTGCCAAAATCTCGACATTACCGCTACATCGTCTATTTCTTTGGCGAAGTTTCTCCATTCTTCAAGACTGCCAACAACCACACATAACCACAACCACTGATTATATGTATTCAATTGGAACGCGCTCTTCATTAAGAGCTTCGGCAAACGTGTCATGGTCCACTACGACATCGCCAGCTTGAAACGGGAGCTTTTCGACATCTGATACTGGATGGGTTGCTTTCAGCGCCTCATACTGAGATTGCAGCAGAATTAAATGGGTCTTTCTCAGGAATTTCGTCACGCCGTCCTCTGCAGAATTCAGTTCCAGATAGGTTGCTTTAAGATCTGATAGAAGCTGCTTCAATCTTGGAACAATTCCGGGCATGGAGAGCATCCTATTAAGGATCACAGGTTGCTTGAACTTAATAGCGACATGACATATTAGATAGACGGATCTGGGATCAGAAATCCAACGAACACATCCTCGATGGCGGACGATTTCCTCGATCAAATCGAATCGCTTTGAGTGACAGAGCTGGGCCAAATCATATTCGAAGCAGCCTGGATGTAAATAAGGCAGCATGGCTCGGAACTGAGCAGCTGTGATGTCCATTTTACAGATTTGCGAAACTGTGAAGACATTTCCAATCTGATACAGAGCGGATACAATCTCGGGGTTGTTGAAGACGATCTCGCACTGTCTTGCGATGAGTTCGTCAAATTCGAACAAATTCACAGTTTGCAGATATTGTTGCAGATCTTGCGGAATCGAAGACCCCAGAAATGACATCAACTAAATTTGGTCTTGGCGGACGTCGTGATCCAGCTTGACCATCATACGATGGACACCAGATGGAATCTGATCGAATACAGAGACGTCGTAATATTGTACAGCGATTTGAGCGAATGCTCTTCGATGAAGGGAAACGTATTCAAGGCTGCAAGGTCGAATAAAATCCCCGATGATACAATTGGCCAGCAATCTACAATCACAGGCAGAGAGCAGGAATTTCAACGCCGTTTTCAGAGCTTGATGATGATCATCGAGAAGCGAATCATCCATACCGTACAATCGCTGCTCCAGAGAAAAGATCTTCGACGGAGTTAACTGCGACTTTAACGTCGTGATCAGATAAGGCATGATGTCACGGACTCCGTCTCCGGACCAGGAGTCAGGGTCCGGCACGCCGGCCATGCGACCCAGGGCCAGCACGAACCCCGCATCGGACGTGGCCGGATCGAACAGCGGATCGACGATCGCCTTCCGAATCCACTCCTGACACGAAGTCCGGCACAGACGACGACACGGGGCCGACGTCCGGCACAGCGGGGCCAGTACGCCCGGGTCGTCGGCGAACTGCTGCTCGAGGACGTGCAGGAGTTCGTAATTGTCCAGCGTGGTGCGGGCAGCGGGCCGCGGCGGCTGCGGGCCGTGGGCCAGCACGCCAGCAGTGATGGTGAGAAAGCGCGGCCACGACCAGCATGGTGTTCGGTCGATGGAGATTTGGAGACTGGGTCAGCGGACCCCGCGATCAGTGACCGGACGCAGTCCGCAAAAGAACGATTTTTTAAGGGTGTCGATCTGTCACTTGACTGGATCTACGGACTGCGTAGTTCACGGAAACCAAAGCGATAGGGTTAAGAGTCTTTTGGAGCAAACGCTTAAATGGAGGTGATAAAGAGCATCATGGTAGATTGGCCGCGCTTGGTCATCTTAAGCCCAGTCCCCAAAGCGGTTATCCCTTGGACCTGTAGTTGAACAGGAGACGACCGAAGGAGCCCTGTTGCTAATCCGTCTATCATGATCATTTGGTGAATCGGTTCAATTTTCGAAGGTTTCATCTTACTACAAACAACTGATTGTACCCATATCAGCAACGAAGCGTGAATCTGCTACAAAAGAATGTGATTGCAGGACAGTCTTGACTAAGAGCTGTCACAAAACAATCCTGGTCCAATACGACGTCAATGGCAGCGACCCGTAAGTTGTCAAGTACATGAAAAGCAGGACGGATCTGCTTGAACTGTTCATCATGATGCTGTAGTATATCTTGCTGTATATCTCGTAGGTATCTTGTAAGGCCATGACCCTTATGAGGCTGTATTAAGTATGAGGATTCCAAATGCGGTAAGTTCTCCGTTATTTTCAGCACAGAGGCAGCCTGCCAAAATGCCATTTTGTTTTAACTTAATAGCGACATGACAGAATAGATAGCCTGTGTATCGCATGTCATAAGAATGCCAGCCTGATACGAACGATTTTGGCTATCAGATCGAGGCGTCCTAATTCCTAGTACATATAAATACCTCCATAGAATGCAAAGCCAAGCAAATGATCCGAACTCAAAAGCCGCGCTGTTATAATATGGATTGAACCCTAAACCCTTCACTGCAAACATGTTAATATAACAGTAGATATGAAGTGGAATCCGACAATTCATTGTGGAACATTAATGCACAATACAAATTCACAATGGCACTCCGCTGTATCCTACATTACGACTTTCGGGTGCAGAGCATTTCTCGGTCCCGATCTACATCATCCTCACGCAAGAATCTGTAAAGTTGTTTGTGAAGCCAGTCTGTTACTCAGATATGGCTGTTTGTTGGAAATCAGTGTGATGAGCCGTGTAAAAAATGAGAGATTTTGGCGTGAGATAGTGGAGAGATGATTTATTGAAACTCCACTCGGCATATCGGACATTCGATGTTCTCAAACATCGGACTTGAGAGCATAAATTTGGCCGAGCAGTTGACATGTGCGAAATGACCGTTTCCGCATGGAAACTGCACCAACATACGATCAGCGGTCGTACTGGACATATCCTAGCAGGACAAGTCATTATACAGCGCGACAATAGAATGTTTTGGAAAAAAAGACTGTTTGGCAGAAGTTTAAGAACAAAATGAGAGAAGAAAACATGTACGGACTTCGAATTCTGCATCAGCGTTGGATGGTTCCATTGACTTCAAATCGATCAGACAGAAAGGACAGTCAGTATTTCGGACCTGACGAAACATAAGCGCGAGTCAAGTCCGAAGCCTGATTCCTTACAAGTCCGAGATCCGAATCGGAGTCCGAAATATCGATTGGTTGAAACCACTCCGGAACGAACACTAAATCATTGCAACTTTAATCGGTTCCATCTTTTCTCCACGCGTGGAGACTGGGCTGCGCCTCCACGCGTGGAGACTGGGCTGCGCCTCCACGCGTGGAGAATAGGCTGCGCATCCACGCAAAATTGTATGAGAATCCCCAACTTAGTGTATTGGTACAGAGGTGGGGATTTGGTGATGGATTGCTAGATTCCTTCCTTGTCTAAGCAACGGGATCACGCCAGATATCACTCCATCGATCGTAATTTCCAAACTTTGTTAGAATCAGGAAATAAACTGTGTGTATTGAAAAAAATACATATCACTGGATTGCCGATCTATCTTGTGGAAGAATGTAAGGGCATTTAATGCTTCCCGCTCTATGTCAGATGACGTCACGCCGTTCTTGATACACGTCTTGCATTTTCCCGGAGCGCGTTTCTTTAATGCAGATCTGAATTGCGAATTTAGGACACAGTATCATGGGATCCGTTGATGTAAATACCTGTTAATATCGTCAGCAGTAGAAGACCTTCCTCGCTTAACAGGCGGATGTAGTGGAAGGTTCAGCCTGGAATCACTTGAAGGCTCGAATCCAAGCGGTCCACGGTCAACAGCAGGATCGGTATTTGCCAATATAAACGACGATGGGGGTATCGCCATGAAGACTGACAAGTATCTGGTATCTATTTGTGACGGCTCGTTATCAACGCTAGTGCACAGTCCTGGAGAATTTGCATTATCTTTCGGGGATTCAGGGAAAATTAACGGCGAAACAGGCAGAGAAGTTAGTTGGGAGAATGATTTTATCGGCGACGATAACAGTTGTAAAACTTCTGCGTCCGACTTCTGTAAACACTCGTCAGAACTCGGATTCTGCTTTGACGTTGGTGAACACGCGGCCGCGATTGCGTGCTGCTGTGATGATAGAGCAGATGGAGTGACATCCGGCGTGCAACCGTTGCTTGGACGAGGAAGAAATCTAGTAATCCATGACATCAGGAACCACGAAGTCCCTCTACCTCTCTCTACACTAAGTTGGGGATCCCTCATACAATTTGGCGTGGATGCGCAACCTATTCTCCACTCGTGGAGGTGGAGAAAAGATGGAACCGAACTTTAATACACCCAAGACAGTGAGCAATAAAAACACGAAACGAAACTGGTAACGTAAGTTCATGAGAAACGATTTCGAAACATTAAACGTTACACACAGGAAACGAGCTGTGGAAACGCGTCCGAAACGCGCTGTTGACTGTCGAGACTCAGATGGAGATAGGTCCGTCGTAGCAGCTCCAGTACGGCATCTTGTGTCACACCCGGACTCTGTAACTGCTCCGTCACGGACTCCGACTCCAGCAAGGCCCGAAGGAGCTCCTCGAAATCCAGTTCCGTGTCATTGGCCGCAATAACCACCTGGGCCAGTGAGATCGCATTCGCATCCGTCCATCGCCATCTCGGGCTCCGTACTAGCCCAATGTGAAGAGGTCCGAGATCGGAGGCCGTCGTCAGTGCCGCGACGAAAATTTGTGCGAATTTAAGGCGGAGGCAAGCTTCTTCTGAATCGATATCGTTATCGTCGCCATTACTTGCCACGGTATACAGACGCCGGACAAGGACCGACTCCGACAAGTCCGATAACGGATCTTCTGACTCCGCAATTATGGTTCGATATCTGTCAACGACACCGAGCCTGTTATGATGCTTATTAGAGCGAACAAACATTTGAAACGAAACAGCGAAATAGTGCGCGGGGACTGATGGTAAAGGTAACGTGATTCGTACCATAGTCCGAGAGTGGCGGCAATACGATGCATTACAGCAGATGTGGTTAACGGATTGTCGAGGAGAAGTTCACCAGTATAGTAGATATCAAATATATGAGAGTCCGAATTACATTGTAATAAGTCGTAGTAGATAGATCCAATAGATTCTCGAATGTGAAATTCAGGACTGTAACGAATATCAGTGGATGGGGGGATACAGTAACAGGTTTTGTCACATGTCAAGATCAATCAATGAAAGGAGCAAATCGATCTGATCGCTCTGCGGCATCATTCGTAATATTGTAAGTTGAGTGATCTCTCCAGAAATAAACATTCGGTTGAATATATTCCGAAAAGCTCTGGTCACACTCAGTCCAAAGGCCTGAAGTATCATCCGAGTCAGTGGAAACTCCAAAAATATGAAACATAATGACATGCGATCAATGCACCAGCAGGAAAATGTAACGTGTAACAGGCAGGCGAAATCTGTAAGAGAACAAAAACTAACTGACCTGTAACGAGGTAATGACCAGGTGAAACGTTTCTGCATCAAGTACGTAGCGAGTCGGCTCGTGTCAATACTCAGAACGAACATAGTTAATATAGATTGAACATACGCGGACATATCAACGAGGATATCATCTAATAAACTCTCTACGCATTGGTTCAGTCGGTTTTCGGCCTCCGCATCGGAGATCAGCCACTGTCTCGGCGTCCGGACATAGTCCGGGAATGACTTAGAGAAGAGCTGAAAAAACGTGTGCATCCATGGACGAGGGCTTGCAACCATCGACGCGCACACCGCCACGGATTTCGCATCCTGAATTGGTGGCTTCAATAAAATCGCTTGCCAGAAATCATATAACTCCGAGTTGTGCAGCATCGACTCCTCAACCGGACGCGATTCGCGAAGGGACGGCAACACAAAGCGTTCGTACACGAGATGCAGAACGGCGGCGGTGTTGTGGGCGAGCACGACCGGCGTCGTCCGAGCGGAAATGTTGAGATAGACCGGAGAGAATTCGCTGGCGTAGTCCGAGAGGGTTGCGGTTAACAGCTTGAACAGGAGCGTCTCGGAGTTCGCGGATACTGTGTTAAGATCCGCACGCGGCATCACCGTCATGAGGACGGCCGCGAAGCGCCATTTGTTGACGCAGTCCGAAGCCAATAGATCGCAAACAACTTCGAATCTTGCAGAAGATCCGGGCTGCAGGCAGGCGGCCACTGGCTGCCATGATCGCAATAGAAAGCTGTCGGCTGTGAGACCGTCAGTCTCAGGATCAGTACGACCTGGGAGGAAATGCGGAAATAGATCGCGGACTAGTTGGCAGATACAGGCGGGATGTCTCGGGTTGCGCTCTTCGGCGATACTTGTGTGTAGCATTGAGAGCTTATCACGGACTATATCGTCGGAAAGAGGCTGCGATAGAGCGCAGCTCAGCATGAGCAGGCAGATGTAGATCTTCATCTGAGATCAGGAACAGGGAGGCAAACGAACGATGACCACAGTCAGAAAGAAATGACGGAATGCGAAACTGCGTACGGGGTGCTCGGGCTTTACGTCTCGAGTCCTTTGTGATCCAGAATGAAAGTTTTTTATGGCCACTTCAACCATAAGAAAGTGGATCACTTCCAAACCTTCCGTAATTACGCAAAATACGAAAATTGATGTCCTGGTTTGTGTCACTGACATCAAGACATTCTGCGCATGTTTGTGTTAAGATCCGGGTCTCCCAAAACCGGGAAACTGCGGTCGTTAAATCTGAAACTCAATCCAGTATTATATTCTCGTAAAACTAATACGGTCGGTGGAGGGGTTTTGTATCAATTATAAGCGATTATCAATTATATAAATTAGCTATAAGCCATAGAACGCATGTCGGAGGAGGCGTTCCCTTTCGATTATAAGCGAGAATAAGTTATTCAATGTCAGATTACTTACACTGTGGACGGGTTTTATATTAATTATAAGCGAGAAATATTTTATCAATATTAGCTATAAGTCATGGAACTCATTTCAGTGGACGCTTTCCCTCTCAGTTGTATGCGAGAATTAGTTATAAGAGCATGAGTTATAAGTGAGTCTACGGTGTAATTTACGGAATACGAGAACCGCAATACAGTGACATGCACTTAATAAATTTTCTTCGCGCAGATTTTTGTGAAGGGGAGCGGAACACACTACCTCGAGAGAGTGACTTTCGCTCACGTTTTGCCGATTTTGTCGAGAGCCCGAAGGCCAATGCGCTACCAATTGCAATGGGGCTTCACAAGGGCTTCAGCAAACAGTTAAGGATCAGCTGGAAAGGCTTTAACTATCGAATGTAGCTGCCGAGAACAGTCGCCGTCGTAACGGAGGATCGCGTACCAAAACCGGCAATCCTGCTCTCACAAAAGTAAGTGTGACAGCGTATCCAGCCGCAATGGATCCGAAAGCACGTAAATCAATCAAGTTGGAAACAGGATCTCCCGTAAATATTGTATTTACGTTGGATTGCAACCTACGACCAAGTTCTAGTCGATGTGCACTGCAGGAATGCCGAAATAAATCTTCACTATTTATTTCATGCTTCAGGAATAATTTATTCCTCTCGTTTTGCTGCGGAATGGAATTATTCCACATGTTCAGCCTTCGGAAATAACTTATTCTTTCAGCTCCTGAGAATATACGAGTAATAAATAAGTCTACGATAAGCAGGACCATGAAAACGTCGAAGAAGAAAGTAGTTTAATCACTGGATGCAATGAAACCAATTTCAAAGAGAGCGAAATTCTCGCATTGCAAATTTCTAATCAAGTTCGCTCAGACTTCGTCAGCGTTAAAGTCGAAGACCGGTGAGGACTATACAATCAACCGAATGTTGAGTCGTTTTCGTCGGTTAGCTCGTCGAACCCGCGATTAAAACTGAGAGCATAAGCTCCCAAAATGTCTTCGTTCAGTTTAGCCAAGGGTCAGTCAGAGTGCGCTGTGCCCGAAGATACAAGAACGACACAGACATGTTGGCTCTTGTAATCGGGAAAAGGTTCGCCTGTACGAAACCGAGAACCTTGTCGTCAGGCATAGGATCGCAAATTTGGCTAATGAGTAGAATTCTAAAAGAATCAATCCCTCTCCTATGAGCTCAGCTTTGATAATTGAACACTACAGGTTTGGCATTAAATTTTACCTGTTTTGAGAGTATTTTCATAAATCCTTTGATAATTGAACACTACAGGTTTGGCATTAAATTTTACCTGTTTTGAGAGTATTTTCATGTTTATGAAGGGTTTTTGGATTGTGTTGAAGTTTTGGAATCCTCAACCCTAAATTCTCTGGAGTAATATTTACTATTTTAGGACTGTTGTTTACACCCCCAGCTATATCTCTGCGCAGCAGCTAGCACGAGGCATTAATCGGTCCACTCCAGGTCAGAGCCATTGGTGTTTTAATTTTTTTGCGAATTCACTAATTTCTGTAGGAATTCTTTTCGAGTTAATTGAGGCTGCGATCATGAATGGAGATCATGCATCGAGTGACGACGGCTTTTCGGCGAAACTGGAGAAGGCCCGAAATGAAAGTGATGATCGGCTTTGTCAAACGCCATTGAGGTCACAGACCATCTGGACATGTTTCTTTGTCACGAATTTCAGGAAGGAGATCCAACTGATCGACGCCGAACACGAAGTTGATTTCAGGAAACTCTTTTGCACATTAGGGTTTTGCTCCTATGCTGATTTAATTATAGGTTCGCTTGGATCGAAGTGGTGATTGAAAACATCGAGCATTACTGCTCATTACCGGAGTCAGCTCTATCCAGATGTTCGGTCCAGCAGGCTAGTCATGAATGCGCGACCCCAATAGTGCAGCTCTACTGCGACGGACGTGCAGCTTCCAGTTTCAGTCAGTGTCAGAATAAACGACTGCAACTTGTTTGGTCGAGCTGAGGTTAGCTCAGTTCGATCAACACCGGTTTTGGACTAATACTTGCTTCGTTCTCGTATTCTTCGCTCTCGTTTTAGATATATTAACTTCTATTTATTCTCGCTCCGTTCCCAATTATCCATATTCCCCCTCTCGCCTCTAGTTAGGCCATTACAAGGCTGCCCGTTTGATGGTGATGGTCCTGAAGCTACGGGGAATGCTTACAGGCCGGCCATTTCTGGCCGTCAAAACTTGCCAGGTTTGCTCTTGTTTGCGACGGAAGTGATCCTCCTCTTAGGTATGACGGCGGATGACATCTTGAAGACTACGTTAGGTCGTCCTTTGACCCGACCGAGCATCTGACCATGACACTTGGCGGGGTCTGGCGATTCCAACGCTTCTACTCCAACTATGGCTTTGAGGACCTGGATAATGGCGCCAATTTGCCTGCATCGCAGCAGACGATTTGGCGTGATCTCGCTGCCGTTGAATCGGAATCGTTCTCTGAAGAGGTCGGTCAGCAGTCTGTTCCGAGCTTAATCTGGAACAGTATTCGAATGCGAGCAAGGCGTCGTCGGGAGACAAACCGGTGGTCGCAAAGTTTGAGGCTAAGGACCATCTATGAAAACATCTCGGTAAAAAGTTGATTTTTTTGTATGTCCGAAAAGAACTGATACAGCCGCAGGACGTCGCACATGACCGTTCTGGTTTTGTCGTTCAGCGCGACATCGACTCCATGCTTAAAACATGTGCCAGAATGAATATTCAGGCACTGATTGTCGACAATACCAACCAGGTAAGGTCACGTTTGAGCGGTATGCTGAGGGGGCTTCTCAAGATGAACAAGATCTGGTTAAGGACAAGTTGGACCTGCTAAACAGGCAGTCGAAACCAGACCGTAGCTGGTACAAGGTTGGGGTTTTCGGAATTCGGATTATGCAGCCTTCACTTACCCATTCTCTAACTTGTCTACAGATCCTGAATGACATCTGTCAATCAGTGGGAGCCCAATTGCAGCTGGAAGCGATGTCATTCGCCATCCTGGCAGAGCTGGTCACCTCCCAGCTTCGTTGGAACCAGTCCAGGACGGCGAATCGGTAATCGCTTCTGCCACCGTTTCTGCTTTAATCGAAATCTTAATACGTTGTGTTATAGGTTTATTCTTCCAGACCTGACGATGTTGGATGAGATCCTTATGCAGCGAGCGCAACGTTTGCAGCGTGGGAAGTGGACTGTCGTCCGGGCCCAGCAGGCATTTGTGGCTGTGTATGGGGACATGTTTTCACTGTCTCCACTGTTCTTTGCCAGGCTGAGCAAGGAGCAATTCGGGGCCTGCGAACGCAGGACCCTGGCTTTAACCAAGGTAACCTCTGACCAAGCCGTCGAGATGCTTGGCCTGCCACGATTGAATCCTGCTCTGAGACGCGAATCATCCAGCAGCACTGCAGGTGAGGTGTTTGACAGAGCTCAAAAAAAGGTTCCGTTGCAATGATGAGGAGATGCTGAAAAGTCATCGGCTCCATGAAGTTATCGCCATGACCAATACCAAGATCTGCGCGCGGCTCGCGTGGCTATCGGGCACGAAGTACGTAAGAAACACGTTGGGTGCAGATCGTACAACTGATCTCTGTTTACCAGGGACCAGGGCCTGGTTTCCAACGAACAACATCTAGGCCTCTTGAGCTTGCGGTTGGATTCAGAAACGCACAGCATTTGTAAGTAATTGATTCTGTCCTTTAGGGTTTCAATCTGACCCATTTTTAGGACTTTTCTTAAGAGCCTTGCTGTTACCGAGCACAGGGGGCAAACTATCTTCGACCTTGCGTCCAACAAGGCGATCGAAGTGTTAAGTTCTTTGATGAGCTGCCTCCTTGGTATGTTTGCTATCATGCTGAATATATCGGTTTACTAATCCGTCACGATTGCAGTGTTTAGAGAAATGGCCCGTCTCGGTATAACACAGAGAGCGATGGACGGGCAATGTTCAGGAAAACTAAGGAGAAACTGATCAAGAACATCGAGAACAAAGGCAATTCAATTGGCAGGCCGTTCGAGCATTGGAAGGACCTGAAGGTATTCTTTTTATTGAACCATCCCTGACTCCAGCCACTTTTGGGAGACAGAGTCCAGTGGGTAGGAAGGTACACAAATTAGTGCTTTAATTTCATTTTCTTCCTCTTGTTTTCCAGTTTCGGTTTCGTTTCCAGTCATGTTATTTAAGCTAATTTAATGATTTTCTTTGCTTTTAGTGGTTTCTTTTTTCGTTTAATTCCCAAAAAATTTCAATTTTTATGGCTTCAAAACAATATGCCAGAGCACATCCGATTGTCAGCCATCTGATCGATGATCAAAAACTGTTTGCAAAATACTTATTTATTTGCCCGCCACAAAGGTCCGCAACGCCGATGTCCTGGAAATGGTTATTGTAGCGATTGTCTTGTTGATACTGAGCTTATCTGAGTGCTTGGCTACATTCACTTCTGAGCCTAGTAATGTTACATGGCTTCTGGAAGTGACTGCTGATTGGGTCTCTCCTCTCGACCTTCACGATACAGACACCAGAGTAAGATTGCTCTGGCAGAAAGATGTCACATCTCTTTAACATTCATTATAGTTACAGCTCGCTGATTCGCATTCAATCCAAGATTACTCGGATCTTCCCGATTTTAACAACCTCTTTGATCCCTCATTTGCTTTTGATCTGGATGTAGATTTTGATGTATGAAATGATTATATAACTGTGATGGGACGATATTGATGTATTATTCAGATTTTCAATGACAATGAAATTTATGAAATGTTAGAACCCCTACCTGATATTGGAACTGTATCAACACCAGCATCTTTATTACATCATGCAGATAATGTTCCGGCTACCCCCTATTCAAGAATCTATCAATGTAATGTTTCCTTATCAAGTCTCATAAGTAAGAAATCTCTGAGATATTCATAATCAGAATAATGAACCAGCTGAAAATATCTCCCGGAAACGTCCTCGTATTGACGAGACATCATCGCCATCCGACCTTCTGTATTCCTTCAATCATGATGTGACTGATATTAATGACTATAACAGTCTCTGCAAGTTTCTGGTGAGTTTTGATGAGCTTTTAGTCCCTCTGTATGCTGACTGTAGATTAGATCAAAGAGCCGAATGATGAAGAGCTTCATTCTCTGTCTTCAGCTGATGGTGATGCAGATCAATGCTCCCACTCTCCATTAGTTATCAATGTGAAAGGTCGTGATCTTGATGTTAGCGGGATTCAACGAATCCGTTCTGCTCAGAGCACATTACAGAAACTGATTCTGTTTGCGAATCTGTATCGGATATTGGTCTGGGCCTTCCGCAAATATCAATGGTCTTGGCAAACGGTTGATAGGAAAATACAATATTTCCTGTATAAGGTGTGTCGTCCGGTAATGCGATGCGTCATACAATGTTGTCAGAAAGATCTTCGAATGTTTCAGACACTCTGGGGAATCCATTCAATCATTGGAAACTCCATAGAACATGTTCAGGAGATAAATGCCCATCTAAACTGTTAACTGCCGATCAGTCTATGAATCAGGTCCGAGATATTTCTTTCAAATTTCATCTCTATTGACCCTCCTGATCTGCAGATTGGCAACAATCCGTCCGTTAAACGGGTGAAATTTAGTTCTCCAGAATTGGATCCCTTTCTGCCAGTGTTTCGCTTTTTTCCTGAATTCCTGAAATGTGTAATTTTGGTGTCGAGATGATCACAGACTACACTACTCTGTGTGTTTTTCTGGTGAGATTTATTTTTATATAATGGGGAATCCCGCCCTGAATTTCTAATTCAGAAAAAGCAGCCTGATGATGTCGAGTACGCGTTTCTTACTGATACAAATATATTGTTCCCATCAAAGGCCAAAATTCAAGTTGCAAAAGACCCCATTATTATCAAAGTTCTCGATGATCAGCTCATATTGACCGAAACTTCGGAAATCTCAACTTCGACGACCACGTTAACAGAAGTTGATATTGCCATATTGGTGGCCAGTTTTTGACTAAGAATAGCTCGGGCCAAGACTACCGACCCGAAATTGAACGCGAAACGTGAAGAGAATTGGCTGACGCGTATCTGCTACTCAGTACTTTCATGTGTTACAATATGCAGTCTGAATGATCTTCGGATGTTTCAATCTCGATGGGGAAATCCGTTTCCTCATAGTCATTCTTGGCTGCTTTATTCTAGGCACAATCGCCAGAGTAAACAGTGCGGATTTGAGACTCTCATTGTCAGTGACAATAAGAAACATTCCATCGAATCACAACTAGTTTGTGATAGAGGCGGCCGTGCTCACTGTCTATTGAGAAATTCTATGAAACGATTTGAGACGGTATTACAGCGTTCAAGTTTATTTTTATTTTCCTATGTTTGGGTGATGAGGATGAGCGGAATTGAGTCATTGATGTCGTCAGTCACGACAGTGCTCTCCCCTGAATGCAAGAAATGGCTGTACTGGGAGTCTGGGACGCGGAGTGTTGTTGTCAGGTGTCTGCCGGGTGACGAAGGCTGTTTTTGACTGCGGATTCCTTTTTCGCGGCGGAAGCGATACGTGCTTGTAGGCGGGAGGAACATGGTCAAGAATAGGCTGAATAGCTGCATAATTCATTCAAAAAAATGTGATAAACCAGTAGTTGAAAAAATTTGGATGATAATGCTTCAAACGGTTTATGAGGAGACATTAGGTGAGAAATCGGTGATGATGACCGGAATTGAGTCATTGATGTCGCGAGTCACGACACTCTTCCGTCATTTTCCTGTGGTCTTCTTAGTTCTCTAGTTTGCCTTTCCTTTTTTATTCTTAGGGCTCATTACAGTTTAACCGCTCTGTCTTCTTCTTGCTTCTGCAGTTTATTCTTTAACAGTAACGATCAGCGGAGTTGGTCAGGTCCGATCTGAGCTAGTGATCAATATACTGTGTAAAAATTGACACGCATATCTCCGGTTCTTTCCTTGCTTGTCGGTGACTGCTTTCAGCGCGGTTTGTGGTTCGTTCGTGGCAGTATGTTTTCCTGTTATCGCTTGATATCGCTGCTCGGACGCCATCAACTTGTTCACTAGAGCATTACGTAAGTGATAATGCCTGGTCGTTGTTCATAATGATCTCGACGACAACTTTTTATCGCTCAATGTGCATAATTGAGAAACACACTGTGGTCATGAAGTCGTCGATCGTCGTCGATCGCACGCGAACTGAATTCGCTTAATTCGTCTGCCATGTTCGCCATGGCCGTCAGGTGATTCTACAGCTGTTCGTTCTCCTTCATCAGAGTAAATTGGAATTTCTGCATCAGTAGCAGCCGACTCTGCCTTCCATTCTGTCGATAAAAGTCCTTAAGAGCGGTCCAGGCAGCAGATGGTGTTTATGTTTTCTTGACATGAATGTACTGGTTTGATGTCAGTGCTCCGATCAAGATTCCACGAAGCAAGCATTTTTGACGTCAAGATCGGCAGAATCGTCTTCTAGAATATGCTGAAGACCTTGACCCACCATATGCGCCTTGAATCCAAGTTCGAAAGCGCCCCAGTTATTGCCATTCAGCCTCTGTCCTAGCTGTCGCTTGTTTGGCGTTGCCAGCACAGTTTCAGGCAGTCTGTCGCTGTTTGGTGTTCCTTTTTAAAAATGATAAACCACAGAATGTTTGAACGTTACCTCTCTGCCTTGTCCTATATCCTTCACTGGGACCACACTTGCCTCGAGCTGGGCCCATAATTTCTTGCTTGGTGTTATTCCCTTCAGCGTCGGACTGTCGGCAGGAGCCGATCTCCCATGACTAAGATCGTTCCCAAACATGCTGTCGCTGTCGTATTCGCTGAGCGTTGATCATAAGGGTCGTATTGTAATCGCAGGCAGCCGATAAGACGCAGAGTGTTTGCGACTTGAGTCATCAATCATATCATTTAGAGATGGCGCGTGCCTCCGGTGACTGCCGGGTCTGTTGTTTCCCATGCAACATAAAGGTCCATTGATCAAAGATATTGAATTG
Organism: Polymyxa betae; assembly: GCA_003693705.1. Lineage (NCBI taxonomy): Eukaryota > Endomyxa > Phytomyxea > Plasmodiophorida > Plasmodiophoridae > Polymyxa > Polymyxa betae. Next base: position 31,016 of record RBZT01000136.1, read on the forward strand.
CGGGTTTGCCTGTCACTAGCGAAATCGGCATCTACATTCCCGCCTAACAGCGAATGGTCTGCAATTCCGGAATGATGCCGAGGTCATGACTCGAATGAAGATAGCTCAGGGTACACTTGACTGCGGTACAGTGATCCGCAGATGGAATAAAATCGAAAAACCTTCAGTACTGATATCAGGTTTAGTACAATTGACAGCATACATCAGACTACCAACACAAGATTGATCGCAGGTTTCGCGATGGGGTTCAGCTGTGGCTGCGACACGATATTTGCCGGATATAGTCTCCCTGTCATAGATGAATAGCGCCATTTCATCCGCTCTATTTTCAGTGCCGCTCTCCTTGCAGAAAGGCAAGATAAACAGTACATTCCAATCCAATCCAATCGATTTGCTCTAAATGCTGTTCCTGCCCGAGATTGACCTAGATCCATTTATTGAAGTTTTACACCAGCTTTTACTTGACCCCAATTGAGGGTTCATTCCGATTGCGAAGCGACAGATATACCGACAGAATATAAAGGGAGTAGCACGACACGTCATCGGACCCTCGTAAAGGCAAGCAAGCCTGGATGTCGAATGGGACTTGGTGGCGGACGGTTTTTCACCACAGCATTGTTTCAGGTCATAGACAGACCTGTTTCGGACGGCAAACAAGTTCGCCCACCATCAAGGGAATACTAGGGGGTATCAAACCTGCGCATTCCGTAGCTTCAAACGTCTAAAGGATCTTTAAAGCGCTTTAAACTTTGCTGTTCATGCTATAAGTCGGTGAAAAATATGTATTTTTCCGAATTTTTTTCGCTAGGTTGCGTGGCCTCCACTTTAAAGCGCTTTAAAACCGATGCCTCGGACAATTTTTAAAGCGCTTTAAAATTGCTCCGAAACGCCAACTTTGATACCCCCTACTGTTCAAAACCAGCGAGCTGCCTCATACACATTGTTTTAATACGTGGAGAGCTCAAAAAAGCTGAATGATATCCAAATGGTGTGGTTTGATTGGGAAAACAACGCGCACTGTGCAAAGAGAATTCGAAGACTCGTGATCGAAATCACAGATGCGAAAACATCTGTAAAATCCGCACAATATTGTTGGGATTACCTTGTGCGAGCATGATATCGGAATCTTGCTACCTTGATCTCAAGGTCTGTACAAAATTCAATATCAACGAAGTGTTGAGAAGTTCCAAAAGAATACAAAAATGACAATAATCCTTCTGAACTCATTCTGACAGGCTCCCGTCAAAAAACTTGGCGAGAAGTCAGATTTTGGAAGGTGCGATGATATCCACAAACAAGACTCTCTGACATTTTAGTTAGTTCATCAAACAGTCAGTTGAGATCCGTGGGAATCGCCCCTACCAAGATAGGAACGGATTTTTGATTGGGTTTGATTCGGTTTGGGACCAGTACGACCATTTTGTTGCGTTCAAGTTCCGAGATCGGCCGCTCCGATGGTGATGCTGATAACGGCGTCCGGCACAGTCGTGCGTGGAGAAGTAAATTAGCAACAAGCAGTATCAGACCGAGCGAAACCAATTTTTTTCATTACCGAAAATGGTAACGTAGACAACGCGTATGGTCTTGTGTAAAGGTGTCATGAATTGTACGCGGTATGTGTGAATCAGATTTGCGGTCATGACCGAATGCATGCTAACTAGCCGCTACGCGGCTGGTGTAGTTGGTTCACATGAGCGCAGCCACCGTGAGGTGCTGGGTTCGAATCAAGGTCAAGAATGGGTTTTCTGATCATATATATACATCATCCCAAAGCGGTACCAATTTGTGAAGTTAGCGGGGTACGGGGTGCGACTGACTGTATGGATTGGTCCAGTGACTACCCTATTCACATTGGCAGGTCTATACTCACTTCTATAAGTGCTCTTAGAGGCCGTTGGACATTGGCAAACCCTTCATAAAAGTTGCCAGGATTTGCGCGAAAAGCACGCTGTGAGCAAGCTCCCCTGATGGTTGAACTGCATTTCGACATGGTCAAGCGCCCCAGTGACTGAGTCCCATCAAGGTTACCGTGTCCAAGAAAGGCGTAATCTCTGTGTTATGTAATTATGTTACATCAAAAACATATGAACTCGACAATTCCGTGAGGGGTCGAGCCCATCGCAAGGGTAAATGCGTCGCCTACCTCACTCATATCTATATATGGGTGTAACAAATAGATAAATCCAATCCAATCCAATCCAATGCATGTTAACGATGACGGATTAATGCCGTCAGATGTCAGCTCCATAATCGTCAATCTGCTGCTGGATGGAAACGTTACCGTTCCCGTCAGCGCAAGTGTTGCTAGGGCGGACTGCGGAAAGGTCAGCGGAGATGCCTCGAAGTGCATGAGGACCTGGATGCGTTAAGGAGGACACCGCAGGGCCTTATTAGGGCCTCGTGTGATGTAACATTATCAAGCAGAAAAAGAGCGACACCTTTCCAAAGATAACGTTGAATTGCACACTCGGCAAAATTCCCTCAAGAAGATATTGTTACCAGGCAATGGACAATAGAGAGACGGACTCGATCAGCTCATAGTAACAAGAACGCTCAAAAGGTTGCAGCCCACTGCCGAGGCTGTCTGTATCAATGCCAGGTAACATTACTGTCTAGCTGTGACGCGAGCTGATCGCATGTACCTATCAGATTCCAGAATTCCGCGATTCGGTAACATTACCGAGTTGGGTTCCGTCCTCGCATCTGCCGGTTGAGATCCAGGCCCGGGACCAGTACGACCAGAGCAAACCGTGATGAAATTCGCAACGTGAAGAACCTGATACAAAACCGAAATTCTATCCCGGATTATCTGAACGAAACACAGGAGCCAGTATGCCCGTTAAATCTGTCATCATCGACAAAGAATAACGAATATTTCTGCTGAAGTGCCGAAAGCGAACAATGAAACAGAACGCCAAACCCTAACCAATATCTGAACAGCTGCCGGCTTCTCTACGCATGATTGAGCTGAAGTTTTCATGTATAGAAAGGTGCGCGGAGTACTGTCCCGATTTGATCATAAACAGATTGAGTGGTGAAATTTTTGACTCACAGAATGAACAATTCCGCCTGATACTGCTTCTTTTTTAGTCGTGTTTTGATGTGCAGAGGTATCGGCATGGAAAACCCTCGCGTCCCGTGCAGCAATATTTCGGGAAAGTGCGTATTGGCAGACGTTCCCATCTCTGTCGGAACACGGATGTCCGTCCACCACAGTGATTCTCCAAGCACCGCAACATACATCGTAACGACAGCAGGAAAGAATACGAGGGTCGGTACAGCTCTCTTTTCTTGAACATTTTGAACATGCGGAGATGCACACGGATCAGATCGACCTGTTCATCAACAGTGGCGACGGAATCCAGTCCGTCAATATCCGGAATCTCCACCAAGTGCGGATCCCGATTGCGCAGCGACCTTCGAAAGTCTCTGACGGGCATCACTGTAATGTCGTGTTCTGAATGTCCGACAGGAGGTGATATCGAAAGCGCCGACGACGGGCCAGCATTGCCCGCAGGATCCTGCATCATCCAACGCAGACTGGATATCGGGATGATGTTCAGATCATCAGATAGATCGTCGCCGAACGTTAAAGAGGCCGAGATTGGTCGTACTGGCACGCCCAGCATCGCTGGTAACGCAGAATCGCCGCGGACGCTGTCCCCATAGATCGGGGCGGGAGGCTCCGCATGTATAGGGGCGAGTTCCGGGGCGACCGGAGCGGCGCAATCCGAGAACAGGTACGCCCGATACGGAGCTGGTAACGGCTGCTGCGGATAGAAGGAGGTCCATCCCGGAAACCAGTCATTGCTACAGACAGAGACGCGGAGGTCGTCGGGCACTGTCGGACTGGCGGCGCAGCCACAGGCCAGTACGCCCAGGGCGAGTACGAGCACGGGCGTCATTCGGTGGAGTCGTTGGCGTCGGTCGCTGGAGACGAACCGTCGCGACCTTGGAGCAAATGACGGACGAGTCTCGGCTCGTGCTCGAGCCGACCTCAATCACGAAAAAAATCCGCATTACGCAACAATGGTTTGCAAAGATGAGTCGGAAGTTTCTGCGAAAAAACTCGAAGTTTTATAGGCCTACTTTGAGAACGGTTATCAGCGATATCGAGAGCAATTTAGAAAGTGCGAGTTTTGGCAAAAATCATCATAAAGTTGTTGTGGGATAACAACGAAAGTGTATGTAACATAAACAATTGGACGGTTATGGCTGATCCCGAGTAAGGTCATAATATGCGAGAGTATAGGCTGATAGATGGAGTACATACAATGGCCAGCTATTGGAAGCAATATTACGCATATTCTCATCCTTCTCATACGGGATTCCCAACTTTTGCAAATTCTGGAACAATTCTTCCTCAAAAGTCCGAACAGGGAGAGCGACCTGCTCCGGATTCGGACTTGCGGTGTCCGATACAGCAACAGCTTGATATTCTGGGGAAACTGCCACATCTCCGAAATCCAGCGAGCTCTGCGGCAAGTACGACCCGGAACAGCAAAGCAAATCACGGATATCGAATAAAGAAGTCGCCAAAGCGGCACCACCGTTGAGGACTGCGGGATTGTTCACGGACACACTGAGTCGTCGAGCGGCCACCTGGATCTTACTAGCGATATCCGTGACGAACTGATGAAAGGCCGCAGGCACGGTCAGATCCCCGGATAATTGGTTACGCGTCAGACGCGTCTCGACCGCAGTCATGGCCTCGACCAGCAGGTTGAACAGCTGCAGTGGTGTGGGCTCCCCGACGGACTCCGCCTCGGACCCCGAAACGCACTTCACCGACACAGATTGCCGCCCGGGCGAATGCTCCCAGTGCGTCGGATCTCCTGGGGCCGGTACGTTCGGTAACGACCAACGCAGCGAACGCGGGGCCGGTACGGCCGTCCAGCGTAGTGGGTGGACGGGTCTGATAGAGGATAATGTTGCCGTGCTGAGAGGTCGGATGGATTGCTGAATGCGAGAGGACCATGTTAGTGGTGCCGTGGCGGACATCGTGGGTAGGGATGCCGAGTGGAGAGGTTGCGCTTGTGTCAGGGTAACGTGGGCTGTGAGTGCCAGCAGTAGGATGGCGGACATCTGTGTCATGGAAACTATGAAATGGAGTATGACGCTGGATGGAGCTGATGCCGGCAACAGCATGGACCGATTCACGGACTCCGAACATCGAATTAATCCGTTTTGTAATGTCAAAAATCGGATTAATCCCGTGGTTTTGATCCATATTGGATTTATCCATGTCAGTTTTCTGGAGATGGGCCAGAACGTCTGTAATGGCCTTGTGCTGGAACTGAGAGTACCGCATGTTAAGTCGATTATCATTCGATTCCACTGAATTAGGAAGATGAGCAGCTTCCTGGTTAATTTGTTTGGAAGGCTGAAATTGATTGTCTGGGGGTCATGACGCTACTTGAGAGGTCACGTCTCTGTCTGATGGTCAAAAGGAGGGCACGGCGTCATTCCGGTCAATGTACAGGCTTGAGTTCCTATTCATATCAGATAGGGTCCGTCCCATCTATTAGCGCTGTCGGCATCCCTCTTTTTTTCTGATTTTTCGATCAAAACATATTTTCAATTGTGCGATTACAAAACAGATGGAATCCTACAAATCTCAGAAACGAGGTTGCAGGTTCAAAGAATCGTTATAAAACCTCTGTGCGCCGACAAAAAACAGTGATCGACAACCTTTAAATCAGAAAAATAATCAGATCTCTGAAACCAGAATCAATATCATCTAGACAGGAGTTCCCTTCTCTGAGCAAATTCCGGGCTGATTTCGACGCTCAATGATCTCTTCATCTCTGCTATGGATTGGCATATTGCTTCTGTTGTGACAAATCCATAATAATCCGGATATTTCATCCATCGTCAAGAAATCTATTGACTGAAGGGAGTTCTGCACCGCCCTTAACAATATGGTCCGAATATTCCATCCAAGGATCCTCTTTATAATGTGATATCATACAAGCATGAATATGATACTTGACGTTATTCATTTGTATGAGATTGGAATCGTAATCCGCTTCAATCAGAATCATTTTCATGAAGGGATTGTAATCCAGACCATACAGACTTGATTGTCATGAAAAGCTCGCAGGATGAATATTTACAAAGAAACTGTATTGATGAAAGCATTTTGATAGATCCGACAGGGAACCTTTATATGATGTAGAATCTGCAAGAAATCTTCCTCATAGTTCTGCTGCGGATTACAACTCAGCATAACGGAGTTTTGTTCGATCTGAGCAGATTGCAAGGAGGACAGAAAGCAGATCCGATCTAGCAGATATCAACAAGAACCAACAGACTGATCAATAGCAATGATGGATTAAACATGGAAAACTCTGCGAGAGCATCAAGACCAACGATCGACCTGAATGACCAATGAAACCCTAACCCTAACATGGGCAACGACAAGCCGCATTGATGGTCACGAAGGCTGTCCTGGGGACATGATGCGCTCGTGAACGGAAACTGAAACAGCCGGAATGGAAAGCGTGTTTATTGAACCTCAATTGGGAAGACGCTCTTCATCCAAAACTTCATCAGTAAATTTCATGATCCAGTACCACCAGTCCGGCATTAGACGATACTTCTCGGAGTGTTTGGCTCCGATCGGTTCTTCCTAACGAAATTGAAACAAGATTCGCAGCGTTCATCTTAAAGGACAGCTGCCATCCTCTACCTTAATCAAATAATCCAATCGGTCAGGTGATCTTTCGCATATTGGCATTAATGGATGTCGGTTTTACCCGCCTCAATTTCAAGAAGCGTTTATTCATGATTATTTCCGATGAGCTCGATCACGAGCTTCACTTACCTAACGATCGCCGATTGGCGCTATTGACGGTGATGACTTGAATGGATGGCAGCGATCCCGATAATAGCTGCCGATCTCTATTGCCGATCGGCTCCCTTCTCGGTCCATCTTGTAAGCCGCACATCTTTATAATAATCGTTGGCCATGCAATAGCACACGCATTATACGTGAGCTCGAACGATATAATCGGTGTTAGTAACGAGTCGTCTCTGAGCGCGATGATCCCGAATATACAGAATATGACCATGAGAGAGACGCACATCGCCGAGAACGATAACATGCAGGTGACCTTTAATAAACGACGAGGAACAGTCGCATCACTGTTCGCCGTAGACGTCACCCGGATCGTGATATTCAAATAGTAGATGAATCGGATATTGATAGCGAGGTCCAGCATGATCGGAACAATGAAGATGAAGTTGATGGCGAAGAGCGGATTGAGAATCACGACGCAGATGTTGTTGATGACGGCGGTTCCGGCCGTCAGATTGAATAGAACGAAGGCGCTGACGATGTTCATCAGACACGACGCCATCAGAAGCTTTCCGAAGCGCGAATCGGCCTCCGCGATCAGGTTCGAACGCGCCAGGAAGAACACCTTCACGAGGCCGTTCGTGATGTAGTATAACGATCCGGCCCAATGATGGAGAAGAGCGCATTCGGCGTCCGTACGGTCAAAGAGGAAGTACTGCGGGATGATGCAGCATAGCGAGAACGGGATGATGAAGATCGCCAACAGATTCATTCGATTCCATTGAACATTGGCGGGGTTGTATTTCGCATAATGAATGGCGGTGAAGGCGGCCAGCGTCACGACCACCACGACGATGCAGAGCGTCGTGATCGCATCGTTCAACGATAACGTCATATCGAGCAGGGTCAGTTGGGGAATACTGCCCCGGACACAGTCATATTGTTCATCTCGTTAACGGGAACCAATCCCGAGTACGGGAAACGAATCACATCGCGATCGAGTACCGCCGAGATATCTATATGGACGGTCGTTAGAGGATGGGTCCGATGGGGTTCACCCCAGATTACGGTTTCTCTGCCAACGAAAATGATTCTGCTTGGGGTCTCTTATCAGATGAAACGTGCACTACAATTACTTTCTCAGAAACGTAAACTACAAAGGCTCTCTCAGAAACGACGGTTTTCAGTGATGTGAATACGACGATTCTACAATCCGTAACAAACACGACAAAACGGAGCGGTTCCAGGTCACGGGCCCGACAAAGTCCGGATGTAGCCATGGGAGGTCACATCCTCTTCCTATCCCTGCATTAATCCCTATATTGGTCTTTGGTATGGGAATAAAACTAGACTGATATTGCAATATTCCAGTGTGAGATCAACTTTTGCCTTTCTAAAGATGTTTTTGCCGTGGTTGTACTAATTGTGACAAAGAGGCAGATCTTACAAGTTACAAAAATGCAGGAAACGCAATTCAAAATTCTGGCAGAAAATCCAGCTCCATCTTTGATTTATCTGCAATCGCAAAGCTGTTAGCTCCGAAGCAAGTGTAAACAATCCTTTGAAGTCGTAGCACCAATGAGAGAAGAGGATAGACGATCTGACTGAAGAAACCGCTCACGATGCAGCAGCGAATGCGCAAACTTGGAATGATCAAGTACAGGTCGCAATATATCGGAACCAATCTGCCAAAGCCCTGATTATCAGTAACAGATATTGTTAAGCTGTAACAGAGACGGGGATGTGGCCTTGCTAGACTGGATCATGCAGAGAGACGAGCCATGGACAGGGAGGATGCACCCTCTCTAGGATTCGAAAATACGAACCGAGAACGGAGTAGTCGCATAAGTAACGAAACTGAGGGATGCTGACACTGTTATGCGTCAAACAATAACGCAGTTTTCAAGACACAAACGTGTTTGCAAAGTACAAAACCTGTTACCAGTGACGCAGATTCTGCTAACTAGTAATAATACATTCAGCGTGTTGAGCCATGTTACAAACCCTGAACCCTCATTGTAGTATTTAATAGTATTCCCTTTTATAGGTATGGTAGCTGAATGCGGTCATGGTCCAGGGCCTCGGCCAATGCCGCATGGTCCAGCACGACCTCGTGCAGGACGCAGGACAGGTCCGTGATGTCGAGGGCTGGGTGGTCGCGCCTCAATTGGTCGTACCGGCCCCGCAGTAAGATCAGGAGCGGCCTGCAGCGAAGCTCTTGAAGATTCTGCGGCCACCACATGTGAAAGAGGCGCAGCCGCCAAAGATGTTTACGGAGTTTGTCAGCGATAGGCGGAATTCCGAGCACGGCTTCTAGGACCTGTGGAAGTCCGAACTTGATTGCAGCATGACAGAGGAGGAAGAAGACGAGCGGATCGGTGTGCGTCACGCATTTCCATACCCAAACACGATGACGGAATAACTCCGTAATGAGATCAGGGCGTCCGCGGTCTATTAACCGCGCCAATCGAAGCGTAGGAACATTCGGAGCACAGAGCGGCGCCACGGATCGAAATTCACAGACGGTCAGGTCCGCAGCGAATAGATCCCCGATATCAAAAACGATGCCGAGCTGATACAAGGCCGAGACCAAGTCCGGATTGCCGCGGAGCAGCTCGAAATGCGTCCGGCAGATCAAATTACGGATTTCATCGACCGCGATCGGCCAGAGCGACTCGGGAACCATCTCGAGAGGTTTCCGGAATTGTGCGGGCATCGATGGGGCCAGTACGATGGTGACGAGGATGCGCCTCACATTGAGCGGCAATCGGACCAGAGTCGATGATGACTCGCAGGGAGGCCGCAGTAGGTCTTGGAGCAGATCGACAAAGTGCTGGAAAAGAGATCTAGGGTTAGGGTTTAGGGTTTTAAGATGTCCGCCTATCAGATAGGCGGCCAACTGTCTCCATTCGCAATCCCGCACAAGGACCTGTACGACCTCGCCCAATAGCGATGGATCTACAGACGGCGGCAAATGCAGCAGACGTTCGGCCAGATAGACGGCTTTGGGTCCGCAGAGGGCCGGTACGACGACGGCCGCGAGATCCTGTTTTTGCGAGGCGATGGCCACCATAGTCGACAGCGTCCGTTCGAACTCGGCGTCCGTGATGAGCGGCTCGAACAATGGCGCCACAATCAGCGCCTCGATTTCGTGCCGGAATCGATCTCGGACCAGCTCGTGACATTCGCGGGAGAGGCCGGCGAACCGGGCCAGCACGACGACATCGCCCGGCAGGTAGTCGATCAGCAGCTGCAAAACCGGATAGGGGATGGACTCGGTCGTGGCCTGGTCGGAGATGGAGGCGGACACGACGACCGCAGATAGGGCAATCAGGGCCAGTACGAGACCCATCTCTTCTCTCTCTCTCTCTCTGGATCTTGCTACGGAGTAAGTTAGGTGCGCGCGCTGCCTGGACGACTTCTTGTGTCCCCGGCTCAGTATTAAGAGCAGGATCGCATCCATTATTCGGCGATCATGCTCGCGAGTCTCTCGCACAGTTTCGGATGCGTTCTGGTATCAAGTTGATGATCAACCCGAAGGTGTCGTTCGCAATGAAATCATTCATAGAGCTTCGGTTCGAGCCAACCACACACATAACCGATTTCAGAACCGTTCTGAAAGGAGTGTAACGCGATACTAAACTGCATCAATCCTACCCTGTTGAGCCTGGAGTGTTACATCTAGATCGACACTGTTACAAATCAGCTTCGTATCTCATATTTGGTGAAAATGATGCAATCGGATCTAACTGCGTCTAAGATCTTCTATAGACTGCAGCTCTGTCGGTTTTTAATTGATGGGAAGTTCATGCAGGGATCCGTGAATATCTTCATTCATGAATGCGAATGCAGATCTTTAGCTATGCTGGGACAATTGAGGCGCTCTTACGGATCTCTGCTTATCAATTTCGAGTACCAAGCTCTGATTACCAGTGCTCTCTCACATCATCATGATGTTCATATACCGATCAGGATCCTGTCAAGGATGCCTTTCATTGCAATCATAAATCCAAGAGAGAGATCCCGCCAGTATTCCGAAGCGAATTGTCTCTCTGCCATTCCGAGAGCAACTGAAAAGACGTCGAGCTGAAGTAAATCGCCTTTGTGTTTGAATATCAATGATAAGCCCGAATTCTCCATGACCAACCGCAGTTGATCTGAGTGAGACGGCATCAGAATCGTCATCCCGGCTTGGACAAGGCTGGTTGACCTCCTCTCTTCTATTTTTGTACTGGATCTGAAAAGTCCTAGTTCTGATATTAGATGTGGCGAACAAGAGAATAGACCAGCAGAAGGTTTGTATGAAAGAGTCGTAGAACAATAATAACGACGTTTGAACAGTTTCAAACATCTAAAGGACCTGATAAACTACTGTGCAGAATCCTCCTCAATTACGAACGGAGGTGAGGTCAAAAATCGGCACGAAACGTTATAAAAGCCAATTTGAAGCGAGTATCAAAAGGATGCCAAAGACCTGACTGGATTCGATATTTTGTGAAATGCGAATACAAAGCTGAATGAATAACTCCCCATGATACATACGAATCATCTCTTATAAGCAGGCTGCTCCCTATTCAGACAGTAGTTGTGTGGTTAGCTGGGTCCATTCTCTAAATGTCAGATATCCATGAACAATGAACTCAATCAGGGTGATCTCATGATGCTCTCATCCGGAAGAAGTTCCATGAACAAACTTGTGAGAGGCAGATTACAGGAATCTGTGCGATAGTCAAATACTAAGAGCGATTCTGTTCAAAGAAGCCCGCTAATTAGACATCTGACCAAAGGCTGGAGGACAGTATCGGAAACTCTGTGCATTTTTACTTCAAAATTTCTGCATCCGAGTTATGTCTAAATCAGAGCTTCGCCGCATGCATTGGAAGCCCGACCTGATACTGATTCGCACTAATGGTTTATACCCGTCTTAAAATGAAGCTTGGCCCAGACTGCAGATAGATCATGAAAGCAGACCAGGTCAGAGTTCGGAATGATCCCTCTCGTGACAATCAAAACAGATAGTCTCCGAATACAACTTCAGCTGCCTGTGGCAAAAGCGACCTTGTAGAGCGTCTGGGCAATATCCCGTTCAATTAAAATGGCTGAAAAGATGTGTGAATGTGATCCTGACAGAATATGAGACAGAACTGTCCGAATCCACGATTCCAGGACCTGGTCGTACCGGCCCCACGAATCCGGTTCTGTCAGCACTGCTATCCGACATCGAGTCGATGTTCCTGGCAGCTGCATATTGAGACCGTCACGCAGTCCAAAACAGCCAATTTGGGAGTTGTGAAAATCAATAAAGTGGAAGATTGCGAATGGTAGAGACAAAATCATACAGAGAACAGACGGGGGTGATCGTCACCAAGGGAGTCGCCAGTCTATCGTGGGTCCAGTACGACATCGTCGAAATCCATTCGAGATGTCGCCAAGCTTGCAGTATATGGTCCGATCATAGTCGCCGCAGATCGATCTCCTGGCCAGCTGACTCTATTAAAGACGTCCAGAACCCTAAAACCCTACCAGACGAGAGCCGATGCCGCGGACAGTTTATTGTATTATGGAATTTGCGCAACGAGAGCTGGTTGACAGGTCACATTGCATCATTAACTGTCAATGCCGCCACGACTTCAAGTTCCGGAATGAGAGCGTCTGGTTTCGGAGTGCGGATTTCATGGAGCGGAATGACAATAACCCGACATACAGGACATGTGTTGGATCTCATAATAGAAGATCGAATACATTTAGAATGGAAACAGTGACCGCAGCCAATTAGAACGGAGTTCTTGCCAGTTGCTAGCGGAAAGATTCCGGACTCGGACTCTACACCGTTATGGTCCTGACAGATGGCGCAGATGCGATATCGATCAACAGTCGTGATCACCTCCTGTTACAAGGATTTCACGTTACGAACCGAGAACATGCGGTAACAGAAAACAGTAACGAATAATGACGAAACGTGCCAAGATTGTTGCAAGTTGAAAAGAGCATAGAGTAGCGTAAAAGAACAACTGAATTACCTTCTCAATAGGTTTTAGGAATTGATCAGACAAAAGTCCGAAGCCCATAAGAAGCTGTCCTGCAACACCGAAATAAGTGAATCGTAATGTAGCATAAATCACGGCATTCTACAGAAACTCGTACGAAGTTCACGGAGAGCAGAAAAAAAGAGAATTGATAAAAAAATCGGGATTGTCAGGTGAAACATAACAATACTTAGATGAAGAGCACGAGTAAAGTCCGAATTATGCAGCGGGAAGACCCGTTGCAGTAACGGACTATACGGACATGAAAGATACGCGATCGCCAGAATATCATTCGGGATCTGGCGGATCAGGATTTTGAACATAGACCGGCACGGACTATCATGATCCCAGACCAGAAAGTTTTGAGACTCCCGATCCAGCTGCTCTATACCGTAACGTTAGAGTCGAGGATGACTACATGTAACGAAAAAACGGAAACATTTCGTTACCCATGACGAATTCGTTGTTGAGAAGAGCGACGACAAGATTGAGCAAGATGCGCAGTAAAGCAGGACGTCCGATGAAATTGGCGGCGACTTCACTGATGGCGTCGCAGAGAACGTCAAGGGCGGCGGTGTTCGCGAATACGGACTTGGTGTTGACGAGACGACAGATTAGCAGAAGTCCGTGGTCCGGATGCTCATAGGCGATAATGAAGATGAGACGTGCGCAGAGAATAGCGAGATTGGTGCGAACAGTCGCAGACGGACTCCGTACAGATAGCTGCATAATCTCCGTCACTTGTTGTTCGGAGTTCAAGAGGCGGAACGCCTCCGGATCGGGCATCAAACTACCAAAACACGCTGATGAGCTGAACGCCGTCAAGTCGAAAACCCTAAAACCCTACCCGGACAACAAATCGAACACAACCGGCAGTGATTTCTTGAGCCGTTCCGCGTTCGGCATCACATCCGTTAATGAGTCCGGTAACACGAAATTGCGCAGTTGCTGTTCGCACAAATCGCGGGCCAGCACGACGAATTTCGCCTGCCGCTGACTCGGATCCCTGATGGTCCGAAATCAGAGTCCGTGACGGATTCGCTACCTATGTTACACACATGGCGGAGAGTTCGCGCAGGGACAGAAGGAACGGAGTCCGCTTGATTTCGTCCGGATCCCGCACGAACTCCGCGATCACGTCCATCAGTCCGCTGTCGGACTCGGACAGCTGCCGGGCCGAATACCGAATAAATTCCAGGTGTTCGGGGTGCGTGACGGAGTCCTCAGCAATCAGCGGGAGCAGATCGTCGACTTCGTCACTGAACATTCGTATGGTCAGGGCCAGTACGATGGTTCGGTCTGCGGATTTACCAGCCGTACTGGCGAAGCAAGTCCGGATCCTGTCTGAAGAAGACGTACACGAACGCGGCCAGCGATGATTCGGACTCCGTATGGGCCCAGATGGTGCGAATCATCGTGGAGCGGATACAAGTGGCGGCCAGCGGGGCGTCCGGGGCCAGCTTCAACTGCGACGTGAACCGCCGCAGATCGTACTGGCCCAGGTCGAGGAGTTTTAGGTTGAACCGATGGAAGATCTGGATCCAGACAGAGTAGGGAGAGGTTGATAAACCCTGGACCCAGGAGTAGGCCAGACATTCCGGAGATAGGCGATTAGCGATGGATTTTAGCAGGTCTTTCTCACGGGAAATGTTCCTACAGAAAGGGTTAGAAACAAACGAGTATCATTCGAGATTGCGATCCGGTCAAGGGTTAGGGTACCAGAGATTCGAAAGAACAAATCGAAAAATATCTGAAAAAAATATACTGCGACCCGAACTTTTAAGAACACAAAACAAAAAATCTAAAAAAGACAACAAAAAAAGGAAAAAATAATTAAAAGATGAAATGTTAAGATGGAGCAGCGAATGACGGACTAGAAAGGACCGACCTCATAGCTATGGTAAGAAGTGTATCACCAAAACTAAGACGGACGGATAATGCATCCGAACACAGAGTCGGTATGAAGGATTCCAGAACACTGACAAGTTCGGCCTCATTGATGAAGCGACAAAGAAGGAGCGCGCATAGGCAGATGGCGCCATGTGCCGATGGTGGCGTTACAGATAAAATTAACAGGGCCAGTCGGGTAGCGTGAAACGATAGAACATGGACCTGTTTCTCCGGGCGATGCGACAGTTTCGTAGCGAAGAAGATAATATGCATGATATAGAAAGCAGCTTGTTCGACAGACTCCGGAACGTGAAACAGCACGGCCGAGCGGATCTCCGAATGAGTCGTCGCCTGACGTTCGGCATCGATCAGAGAAGCGCCCTGCGTCAAGAGCTGGACTAGACCGGGGTCCAGATCTGGGGTCCTGGGGCCAATCAGTTCACAAACCCCCGAAACCCGAACCTCCGACGTACTGGACCAGGAACGTCTGGATCTCGCTGTGGAATTCCTGGAGCTGACGCGAGATCTTGGCCAAGTTCGCTGCCGCTTGGGATTCCGGAGTCGGTAAGGGAAACGCCGCACCTTGCGCCGTGAAGGTGACCCAAGGACGGCCAGCAGCTGCTGCCGCAAGCGCCAGGGACGACAGGGATAGGACCAGGGCGATCGGAGCCAGAATCATCGTGAGATCGGCGAGAATTTTGACAATGCGCATTTTTCTAGATCCGGTGTCCGTAACAGATCGATCGAACCTTCAAGAATTTGGCGCAATTGTTAGATCCGTTGCTCATCGATAACGCCGTCAAGATTTTTGTGGATTTTGTTTTTTGATTTTTCTTGTTTATCGAATATAGAATGATTCTGTTCTGAGCATTCTTTCGTACTGAACCTGGAATTCTAACGACGCAACATGTATACGCAGCCTCCCTATAAGGTTGCGCCAGGCTTAGAGTCACAACCGGGGTGCAGCCTCCCTACAGTGGGTAGTCTTCTGTGTCCTTTATCTCATGGTGAGCTGGCGTCCGTCATTCGCTGGACATCCTCCATCAACAGACCGGCCGGCAGTCAGCTGCTTTCACATGGTGTTTTTCATGCTTTGGAGAGCGGTTGGCCGAGCGCCTAGGCCCAGGCAGCTGGACCCTACATCCCCCCGGGTTAGACGACAGTTGATAAACGAATAATGATGGTGGCAGAGCATGTAGAGTTTATTGCCTTCGAATTGGATTCGGGTCAGAAATCCGTGTAGCTCGCTCTTCAGACAGACTTTTACATCGCCTCGTCTGTTCATTCGCAATTTGAAATATTTTACGATCCCTTCGTCTGAGACAGAAGCTGAGCAGTCCGATTGATTCTGCTCACTTTCCGGCGCGGATCCCGACCAGGATTGAGCTCCGTCATTTCAAGCAAGACGTGGTAGCTCGAGATGTCGGCATCAGCCCATCACCAGGCTAGCTGGTGACCAATTTCACTAAGCCATTGAGGCGCTTAATCGTTAGCAGCGAGGTCATATTAATACGGCTTCGTCTATAGCGAGGAGGCTTACTTACGCTTTATATCAGCGGCTGGCTGCGTGCGTAGCAGGGTCGTTAGAGAATGTGAAAACAAGGTGGTTTATTGAGAAACATTTTCTTACGAGTGATTGAGTCAGTCCAGAGAGAATTCCGCGTTCAAATTCAGGAAATCCTCGAACTTGAATACGATGGACGCGATGATATCGATAGGTAGATTTGTCATCATCAGAGAAAGGAAAAACGGTCGCATTGGCTTTATATCGCCTGGGTGAACAATCTCTTTGGTGAAGACCGATAAATCGATCTGTTTTGCAACCTCTCGAGCTTTCTTACGGTCCATCTTGCTGTTAAGTCCCTTCATCATCTGATCGAACAATTCCGTGATTACAGATCTCGCAAAGACTGATTGCGACTCCAGAGAGGTGAGGTATCGTATCAAGAGTTTGTGAGTAACGAACAGGACCTGTCCTGCAAGGTCCGCAGTTGTGGTTTCTTCACGTGATTTCTGGCAGAGATAATTTTGGAAATATGGTGGAATTTGGGAAAGAAATTGCGAGCAGACAGTTCGGATTTGAAATTGTAGGACAGCGCGGGCTTGATGTAAGCAGTTGCGTATCGTTTCGCAGATCGGCGCCAGCTTCAAATCGGATATATTGATATCTTGAAGTGATTCTCTGACAGCGGAGAGAGCTGTTTGTTTCAATTTAGTAATATTAATCGACTGTTTCACACCGAGTTCTGAAACATAATCTCACTCCGGATACAACATAAACATCACTCTTACCAAAAGATCCAACCCGTTGATCCACCCCATCTAACAATACGCGATTGAGATTCGACTGTTGTTAACGTTACTGTTGTGAACTATTCAACTCCAGTTGAAACATAAACGTACCAGCTGACGAAAAAATTTGATATGGGTGGGAATTAGACAGGACATAAAAGAGTCATTCAGAATAGGTGC
The DNA here is from genome assembly GCA_003693705.1 of Polymyxa betae. Taxonomy (NCBI): domain Eukaryota; phylum Endomyxa; class Phytomyxea; order Plasmodiophorida; family Plasmodiophoridae; genus Polymyxa; species Polymyxa betae. The sequence continues at coordinate 48,203 of RBZT01000136.1, forward strand.
GGCATCACACAAGTCCGTGGTAATGGTAAATTGTGTCATTGCTGTCACTGATGTACAGAGATCGGCCAGCATTGAATCAGGTAACGCATCGACAACGTTACGCATAGTTGCGAGCAGGAAATCTTCGGCCTTAATCCGGACCTGTTCCAGGAACTCCGGCGATAAAAACGCCACGAGTTGGTGACGTTCCGAGTCTGTAAAGTCCGGAAGTTGATCATTCACAAAGTCCGCGTAGTGTTTTGCAGCGTCCCGCTCGAAGAACTTCACAAACATAACATGGATCTGCACGACCAGATTAAGTGAACGTGCAACGAACAGAGACTTCCGTCTGTCTATGCGATTCGTGTCGTGCTGGTCCATCAGCAGGATCTCGCCCATATTGACAAATCGACGTAAAATATCCAGATGATGTGGTAAAGACTCGTATGCAGTGATGATTGCCGCTGCAGAGATGGTTTCGACAGAGGGTGGATGTAGGCAGCGGAGATGGCGGACAGCTACAGAATCCAGATCGCATTCGCTCATAGGGCTCGACATATTGATAGAAATGAATCCGTCCAGGAGTACGGCGGGCTCTGAAGAATCCCCATCAGATAATTGAGCTTTCAATAAATGTGGAAATCTCAATTCATGTTACTCAGATAGCCGTAACAATGAACATATAGTTAATGATACAGCTGGTGAAAACGCATTCAAAATCTCGAACCAGAATCACGTAAAGTAGACAATGCCGAACCAAAGTTTGTAAAACATAATCACATGGAGAGAAAGCTCTCATTATGCATCGGAAAGAAATACAAAAAAATAACAAAGTTATGTAACATTACCGGGAATGGATCTCTGATAGCTCATGATCAGTAAATTAACCAGATTTTGTCGTAGAGAATTGTGAGCAGCGGAATCAGAGCTTATTGTCGTACTGGATGGTTCGCCTTGAACGTTGTTTGTGATCTTTGATTGTTCCGCTTCCTCTATACGATCCTGTATGTAGCAATAAGCTGCTTTCAAGCATGAAGATTCGACCGCCACCAAGTTACATTTACTGTGACATCAACAATCTGGGAAGCCTCACGGTCTGTTATCATATCAGAGCATGGTATCATGACAGCCTTCGCATCAAGAGCCTTTTTCGATCGAGACTTTTTGCGCTTCTGACTTTTCGTGAGAGTCTGAAACCACGTGAATGACACATAGCATTGATCGGGCAAGTAATGTTACCAAGGAATCTTTTGTAGACAAACTTGGGCTTTGGTCGCATATCCTATCTGTCTCCTGATTGCATATCGTTACAGAGAGGCCATTTTGCGAAGAGGACTGTTTCAGGTGTAAAGATGGTAGATCCGCATCTGGATGGTTCTCAGCGATTGCAGATTCATGATGATCAAGGTCCTGCGCCTGTAGCGTATCAAGAGTATGGATATCAGATGTTACCATGTGGTCAAGATCTAACATGACCGCAGTCAGTCAGTATGGCAGTGGTGCTATCCCATAAAGTAATGTTACCTGGATCACTGCCCGAGTCGTGTAACGAGTGGAATTCCGAGTCAAGACTGCACAGAGCATCTATGCTGCAACTGCCCAGATGGTCCAGTACGGTTTGTCGCAGCCATGAAGGTTTGATAGGACTCGATTTGACAAGACTGACGACGTGATCAAAACAATGTTCGGCGATCTCACGAAGTCCGTAATGCAGCTTTCGCGCTTCTTGAATGATGAAATCACGATCGAATCTGCTCTGATCGATTATAGCAAACACGCGTATGGATTGTAGAAGATCGGCGGTTATGATTTCAGAAATGTCATGTTCTACCACGGACTTGACGGTGTGTTCGGCTTGACGCTTGATAGACCCAAAATTCTTCGACGATCCTTTCGGCAGCTTGACGCGATTCAGGGCAGCAGCCAAGCAGGGTTGTTTAAGAACGCTGTTTTCTACAACAGTAACAAAACTCAGAAATGCCGTCAAATGTTATAAAATAGGATGAAACTGGGACGAGTGTCTGTGATTAGAACCCCGCACATTTTTTCGTCCGGCTTTGATGCAAAAACTTTTTGATACGAAAAAAAGCAGAATGAAAAGTGTTTTGCGGCCAAAGCTAAAATCCAAAAACGGGTCCAAATTGTGCGGAAAAAGTTGGATGAGTTTACAGCCAACCTGAGTTGCACCAGACTAATAAAGAGCCTCAAAATAAGATTAACCTTGACATATGAGAATGAAACAACAATAATCTACTTACCGGTACAATAACGGAGTATCTCCGTAGTTAAAATTGAAATCTGTCATCAAGTTGTTAGATGAAGTACATCACGTAACATTATGATACCTGCTCAACCGTCTGGAGATCCGAAATTTGTGAACATCCGATGTGTTGTAGAACATGTTCAAGGACTCAGCTCGAAGAATTTATGGCAGAAATACGATCAGAGGTAGCTCCAATAGGAAACACGACAGTTTCTGCAGTGCCTGAAGAGCTTTCAACGCCATCACAAACACTTGGCATATGAGCTGCATCTGTAACGCTGATTGGATTCGATGGATTGGCGTCAGAAGAGAAACGATGGTCGCCAACATCGGAATCATTCTAAAAAAGGATTTGAAATAGTTCTTTTGAATTAAAGACAAGACCAACGGTGTGTTCATTAATGGCTGAATGCGGAATAGTTTGCGATTCCACAATGTCGATTGTATCGAGTAAGAAGCCTGAAAGAAGCTACAAGTCGGAGTGCTCAATGTAGGCTAGTTAACAGAGTGAATTGTATATTAGGTAACATAGGACAGATCATGTAGGACACGAGTCCGGTGCAAGGATCTAGTACACGGCACGGGACTGGAATGTTGCATCATGGTCACGTGACCGTGACGCCTGCTCCAACACCCTCCTCAGGCGGAACTTCCATCATCCGCTTGCGAAGAAGTTGAAAACGTGCAGGTTCGAACGGCTTAGTCATCAAGTCCGCGAGATTTTCGTCTGTACGGCAGTACTGCAAGTTGAAAACTCCGGAGCGTAAGAGCTCACGGATATAATGGTGTCGAAGGTCGATGTGCTTGCAACGTCTTGTAACACTTTCTGAGACCGCCAATGCGATTGTTGCTTGGTTGTGAGGATTGACGAAGACCGATGTCGTTCAGTAAACGACGGCACCATATAAGTTCTTTACAGGCAGCGGAAGCCGATATTTACTCGGCTTCTGTGGTACTCAATGACACGCAGGATTGACGCTTTGACATCCAATAAATCCGACCATTGAGCATGAAAACAGATCCAGAAACGGAGCGTCGGTTGTCTTTGTCACTTGCAAAATCTGCGTCGACAAACACTTGGAGCTGCATGTTGTTTCCAGAGCTCGAAAACTGAATTCCAAGGTCAGGACATGATTGGAGGTAACGTAAAATACGTTTGAGGGCAGTCACATGCTCGTCGGATGGATTTGACACAAACCGAGCGCAAATATTAACGGCAGTTGCAATATCTGGACGGGTGCAGACAGCAGCGTACATTAAACTTCCAATGCATTCGCGGTATGGAAATTCGATGGTCTTAGAAGGTGCTGGTGCAGACATGAGATCAGCAGAGGACTTCAACATCGGACTTGGAGCGGACTTGGATTTCGACATATTGTAATGAGATAGAATTTGACGAATATTTGTACCTTGCGAAAGGTGGATTGCTCCAGAATCGTTATTGTAGCTGACCTTCATTCCAAGAAGATAATTCAGAACTCCAAGATCTTTCATGTTGAACTTGGATGCCAGTGTAACCTTGATCTTGTTCAGGTTGTGCGCGGATTTGGTTGCGACAGCAATGTCGTCGACATATAATGCAATGAGGGTGATATCATCGCCGGAACCACGGACAAAAAGACAATGTTCGGAATCACTTGTTTTAAAGCCCATGTTGAGAAGTACAGCGGTGACTGTTTGCCACCAGGCGAGGCCACTTTGCTTGAGTCCGTACACGGCCTTCTTTAATCGGCAC
>RBZT01000154.1:0-35130 GCA_003693705.1 Polymyxa betae
CCCGAGTTCGGGTCGGGCGGGACGGGTTCGGGTTCGGGTTGAAGGCTGTACCCGAACCGAAACCCCAAACATTTTACCGTACCGGACATCTCAAACCAACAATCGCCAATACATAATCTTTGTTACGTATATGCTCGTCCGATATCTCATCGATACCTCATTCTGGCTCTATTTTTGGATAGATCTCGTCGAAATGAATCCAAAATAGAAATAAAAATTTGGAAACGAATTTCTCGCACTACAAATACGCAAAACCTTTGTATGGAAAGCCATATTTTTGCGACTAGAAAAGCCGAGAAATGCCCTCGCGAAACCACGCAACTTTGTCCACGGTCAAGCTAGAATTAATATTTTTGTCAAAGGATTATTCCAAGGACGTTTGCTTCTTTGCACATCCTTTTTGGCGGACTTTGGAGTTCGGACCCTGCAGGCTTCATTCATTTCAATTTTGCAAAGCAATAAAAACTGATTCTGTCGCGAACAATGGTACCGACCGCAGTGAATCGAAAGTTCGCTCGATGATGCTAGCGTTATATGGATGCATATAGCGAAAAGAATGGATTGCAGCTAACACCGAAACAAGTAGAGAATGCCTTGCGAAAGTGTCGTCGACACCGATCGGTTCCGCAGAACAGTAATGGTGAACCTTAACATGTCCCATAAAAAAATACAGATTGTGCGTGCGCACAATTCCAAAATTTTCCCAAGAGTGCTCAAGCTCATTAGAAGAATGAATTGAGACGATTGTAGGTTTTAAGCTGTTCGGTTCGGTTGAAACGTTGTCAGAAATCTTTATTGACAGTGGTTGTCCTCTTTGTTGTTCCCAGGTTTCTTTTTATACCGTGGTCTTCCGTTTCTGTTGATCGCATTTTCAAAACTGGACGTGATGGGAAGAAAGTCAATTGGCCTTCGGAATGACCTTCGGCCTTCGGATTGGCCTTCTGCGCGCTTTTTGTCTTTGGCCTTCTAATAGGCCTTCTCCAATGTAATTGGCCTTCTGGATAACCTTCTCCCAAGTAAATGGTCCTTTTGAATGGCTTTTGCGCAATTTTGCATGTATCCTTATAATTTTCAATCACAATGTCGTGACTCACGACATCAATGACTCAATTTCTCTTATCATCTCCATCTTTTCGCCTAATTTCTCCTCATAAAACATTCTGAAGCATTATTATTCACACTGTCTCGGACTGGTTTATCACATTTTTTTGAATGATTTATGCAGCTGCTCTTGACCACGCTCCTCCCGCCTACATGCACACATCGCTTCCGCAACGAAACAGGAATCCGCATTCCAAAACAACCTTCGTCACCCAACTGACATCTGACAGCAACACGGCTCTCAGCGCAGCCTCTGACACGGCTCAGGACTCTGAGTCCCAGCGCAGCCACTTCTTGCATCCAGGGGGAGAGCAATTTCGTGACTCAGGACATCAATGACTCAATTTCTCTCATAATCTCCATCTTTTCGCCTAATTTCTCCTCATAAAACATTCTGAAGCATTATCATTCACTGTGTTCAGACTAGTTTATCACACACAGTTTCCGGGATTGACTTCTCTCCTTTTGTTATTTATGTAATTCGGGTTTGTGATGTTAACGAAACATCAAGTATAGGTAAGTGTAACAATTGTGGTCGTAGCCTGATTCTTCGTTAGAAGTCGATTCCACTGTCCTAAAACTAAGCCAATCAGGACAATACAGCACCGACTTCCAATAATCACAGTCATTTGTGCAAATTCTCTGGGGAAGATACCGGTGAGATGCTACACTCTGGGCTTTGCGGGCACGATGTGGTTGATTGGATGTAAGACAAGCAAGTCTAGCTCTTTTACCATTTTTTGTGGTGATTTCTTGGTTGCTTCTCTCGCACATCATAGTCAGCGAATAAATCTTATGATCAATAACAAAGTTGTACTTTGCGATCAGCGAAAAGGTCGACAAATTGAGCAATCATTCCATCTTGCCTCATCGTTTCTTTGTGATCTTCAAAGGAACGACGAAAACTGTCTGAATCCCGTAACCCTTCTCCATCAATCTGGGACAAAGGATTCGCGTCGTTTCGCCTATATAGCTCGTAAAAAGCATCCGCGTTATATAGGTTAGCTTCAAAAAAGGATTCGGACGAGCTACAGATGAGTCTAAGGATATCTATTTGGAAACTATAAAAGATGTTAAAAAAATCGCGAAGGTATTGGAAAATGAATATCGATATAACGGATCTACGCACAAGACGAAGCCATAAACAAAGCCATCGCGAAGGCACTGTATTGCGAAAGGGTCGAGGAAGGTAATTCTGAAGGACGCTGGCGATTTCAGAAGGCCAATCAAAAAGCCGAAGGTCATTCCGAAGGCCAGATTCTCAGTAACCACGGGATGTAATTGGAGATTCGACGTCACTCTCTGGCCCCGGAGGGTTTGAATGTGTTGATGATTGGAAAAACAGTCAAAAATGAGATATTATCTATTACATAAAAAAATGTCAGAACTGATTGGGTTCTACCCGAATCGTCCCAACCCAACCCGATCGGACCCCTAACTGTTGAATGTGCGAATGGTTTGGTGTCCGACTCATCATCAATTGTAACTTGTATCGCGATAGCAAAAAAGTTGGCTATGGTCGGCTCAGTAATTGTTAAAAGTTTCCCCCGCAGATCTTTTAACTGAAGGCTAGGAGAGTTCATATTTACCTGTCGTAATGTTTGCGACCCAATATATAAAAACTCTTTTATTGTATTCTAATTGTCTGTGTCCATCGTTTGTGAAATATGACCGACGAGACTACGGTTCAAAGATCGAGCCATTGGGCTCAGGGAGACGGATCAAGCAAATTGGACTGCAGCCAGCACTAACGAGCTCCGTTTGCTGTATGCGAGGGGGTGCGTACAGCAACAACGCGCGGCCCCCTCTCCGTGTTGAACGCTCTTATTTTTGACACAATCCATAATATGACCATGTCTCATTCAGATTGATCTGACAGGGTGAATCAACGAACTAAATAATTTGGCTCTCTGATAAGGTGTTTTCATATGTTCAATTTGCTTTCCTGCTTAACTAAGATCGCGCAGGTTTCTACCGTCGTTTCAAGAGGGTTAAACTACAACAATCTGTTGGCTACTATCTTTTTCAGTGGAGCCAGGACAATCATTCGGTTTTATTATGCAGCTGGAGCAGAGTCGAATCTGGAGCAGAGTCGAATCAAATTCTGTGAAAAGAGTGGATCAAAACAGGCTGATTTCAAAAGATCATGGTTTTGCAGAGGGCTGAAAGCTCTGAAAAACGAATATGCGGATGTGGAAGGATGCTTTGCAGTCAAAAACAATAATGACCATTACATTTTGTCAATAAGATTGGCACCAAAGCAAACTAGACAGAGACATGGGACGCGATGAGAGATTGTTCCTTCACGATGCACAGATATTATTTCGACATACTGTGTCATGTCAAAACAGCATTCGGCAAGAACAAGAGCACTTTGTAAAATGCGATGTCAGCGTCACAGAACGGTGAGAGAGTTTTTAATCATTGTGGTTGACACGAAATGTGTCAAGTTCTTCATCTAAGGCCCTGGTTCAAGTAAATAGACGCCTCAGACTATCTCAGAAATTGCGGTGAAACTACATCGCCCATCAATTTACAAAGAAACAGATCAGCAGTTTCTGCGTGAGAGCGCAAGAAATCCTGCGTCTCTACAGAATGGTCGCAGTTTGTTGCAACAACTAATTTCAAGAATCACCTTCCTGTTCTTCGTGCATAATGGATGCCTTGCTTCCAATGTATCTTCGTTGTAGTTTTCCACTTGTGATTGCCGAAATCTAACCTGTGCAAATGAACTCTGACCAGATAACAGCGCTGATATCCATCGGGACCAGCCAAAGGTCTTTTTTGTCACTGAAACCGACACCAGAACCAGGATGCTGCGGTTTGTTAATTAAAACCCATATTTTTGTATTTTCTTTTCAAACGATTAGAAGAGCACCAAAAGCCGGAGCCAATGGTTTTTGAAGCCGTTTTACAACGACTCGCAAGATTCGAAATCCCCATAAGAGATATCGGGGGCGACACTAAGTGTAAACACTATTACAGATGGATATGTTCCCTTCGTGCAGTTAAGTTGATGACACGCTTTTCCGTTGAAGGAAGCTATTTATTCATCAAAGGAATACTGAGAGAGGTTTCGGCTTCTTTACCTTCAAAATATTGCAGCGTTGCTCTTGACTCGGGGCAAGATAAACTATTATTTTTAGCTCTGGGTTTAATGTAGAAATCTGGGTCCATCATTTTCTGGGAATACATAACAATCAAGCTATACCCATTAGCAGAGACTGTTTCGGTTATCGAGTAGTTTGCTTTAATGTTCAAGAACACAGTTGCCCGCGTTCCACCAGCCCACCACACTGTTTCGAAAGTTGTCATGTCAAATCGAAACAATTTTTGCCGAACTCGAAGAGTGGTGTTTTGATCGGTAACATTATTGTCCTTTTTCATCGCCTCGATATCGGAGCTAAAGTTTTTAAAATCTCGCTTACGATTCATAATCAATGGCTTAATATCTTCATCTTCATCTCCGGAAACCATCTCGTGCGCAGCCGCTATGAAGAGTTAAAAAATATTATAGAAATGCCGAAAAAATCGCATATTACTTTTGTCGGCTTGGTTAGATCGACATTGGCGTATGTTTCCCCCCCCAGTAGGGCAGAATCCAATAACGCAAAAATGGCATCATACGCTTTGACTTGATTCCAGATGACCGTCGTGCCGTCAATTCCATCTTTAAGCTCTTCTAAGATTGCGGGTCAGGCGTTGGTTTTGCTCGGCCGTCCATGACGAGACCGTGTTAGACTTCTTGGACATGATCTAAGTACGAACTTAGAAGTTTGAATGAGCTTCAATTACCCGCCAACTCTCCATCGCTGCATGAGCAACGAAATTCTGCGCACACCAACTGCAACCAAGCCCGCATAAACGACACTCCTCGTGCCAAATGCCAGTCTCAAAATTCTACCATAAACTTCGAACTCCAAAATCTCGTAACTGAGAACAGCCAGGCGAAATCGAACAAAGCGATTGCAAATGCAAGAGCCAAACGCAGGTTTTGGCTTTTTCGGTTGAGTTCTGCGGAATTGTATTTTGTGAAACGTTAATATTATCGCCCTCAGTCGTCCATACAAGGCAATATCGTTTGCGGCTGAAATGGTCAAGCTCTGTGCTCAGTAACAATCAAGTTTTTGCACAATTTTGATTTTGAAACTGAAAAAAAACCAGTGTTTCCAGTTTTTCCAGGCTCATGTTCGATCACCAACAAGTGCGCACACGGATTTTTTTCATTCATGATGTCCTCTGTGAACGAAGCCAAATGGTTTTGTGAAGACCGAAATCACTGGGGCTGCTGCATCATCGTTCCGAACAGTATCATGGAAGAGGAAATGGAAAGCCCATTTCAGTATATGCTTACGGACTTGCTTGCGGGTATGTTCCGATATTCAAAATTCCGACAAGTACCTGCGCCAAGAACACCTAATGGGACTAAAGTTTCTGCAAAGTTACAGACCAGAGGAAGTTGCTTGTCCAGTATTTAAGTTGTCAGCAAAGAATTATAGGAAATGGGTTTGGTTTGTAGTTGAGCAAATCTCAAAACATGATTACGTAATAAGCTTTGCTTTTAAAAATTGGTTTTTCGTTGACTGTTATTGATTCAGATTCATTGGGAAGACCGGTGGGAAAATTGGAGCCAGTTAGTGACATCCTGTACTCTCGATGGGACCGATTTCACCGGAACTGCGCAGACCTGCGTTTTACCGCATTCTCGGACCTGCGAATTTTCACGGCCATTTCGCAAGTTCACGCAGAATTTTGCACGTCGAAATGCGTGATTTCGCAGATTCTGCTGGCAGATATTTGCGGAGCATTGCAGATATTTGGATGAGCATCTGCGTAAAATTGACATATCCAAAACGCATGTAATCAGCGAATAATTGCAGAGAAACGCAATCTGGATAAATTAAATTTTTAATAAAAAATCGCAGCTAGCTCTAATAAATTAATCTCGAACATAACGTAAAGTAATATCTGTTTTGAAGTTTATTTGTCAAAGTTATTCGCAGCCTAGCCAGATCAGACAATACATCACCCGTAAGCAATCTAATTATACTTGCCAGGAATCTCTTTCATATCCAATTTAGTTAATCCCGACAAGAATATTGGCTTTCAGGCGGCTGTTACAGGTTCTATCATTTTCCAAAAAAGTCAGAAGAACATAAAACACAGACCACTGGTCATAATTTTGTCCAGGAGACCGGTCCTTTCACAGGGAGCTGTACAATTGGTAGGTAAGATTCTACAGCTCTATGGCGACAGCAGCCAAGATCCACCGGTATTAAGCACCCTACAACGGGCCGTATGGAGTTTACACTTGTCTTGAATAGACATCGGAAAAGAGCATGTAGACTTTCTGATGCCATTACAGGATGGCCCAGGTAACGGCTTCAGACATACAAGTAGGCGTGAAGAGAAGAGGGGTCATCCATTATTTCAGGAGACCGGCCTCCGGTACCCGGAAGCCGTACACCTCTTCTCTTCAATGTGAGGGGTCATCCATTATTTCAGGAGACCGGCCCTTATGGCTGAGGGCGGTACACCTCATCATATCGCCTCTAGTCATAGCCGTGCCCAGGCGCAAGACTTGATCTTGGTGTGAAGTCGACAATAAAAGGTGAAAGGAATGAGGACAAGAGGGTGCACGGAGTGCGTACGGTGTCTGCGCAGCCACGCTCAGTTTCGAATCAAAAACAGCGCCAGTGACGGCGTAATAGTGCGCCACTGTTGTAATAAAATGCGTCAGTGCGTTTGGAAAAATTTCGTGCAATAGACTCATTAACTGCATCAGAACACGTTTGTAATGGAGAGTGCAGCTCCAGGCTCTGTTGTTTTCTTCTTATTGGAAGGAAAACCTGTCGCAAGGGGCGCTTTGCTGTCTGAGGAAAATGATCCCCATCAACATGTTGGCATCGTTCATGGTCATGATGTCGATTTGCAGTTCGAATGAGGGGTTAGGGTCGTTCGAGTTCTAGTCGACAATAACGTTCCTTCGGTGTCAGCAAGCCCTTAAAATGAAGAAATTTTGGTGAGAGGTCTAAGGTTTGTCGCGCCACTTGATTATCTGATATTCAAGGTTGATACTGCACGTAAGTTTATGCTCTGAACAGTATCACCCAAATATGTAATAATTGACTACCTGAAATCCGGGCAAACGTCAACGAACAGGCAGCTACGAAATCTAGCTGTCTGACATACGGGATGCTTACTGGCCTCTGGAAGCCTGGATTGATCACCCCCGTACTGGCCCAGTATCTGTTGAATTGCTGAAACAATTTCGGATGAAGACTCCAAACAGCATGACTCCTGAGCGAATGAAGATTCGTCAGTTGCTTCGTGATCAGATCGCATACAGCAAGTGAGTAAATCATAATGCTCTTGGAACCGGTCCTCATATTGTAACATATCTCGTGAAACAGTTGATGCCGATGCAGAAAGGCTGCTGAATCTCGTAACTGTGCAATTCCCTGCAGCGAAGGCGACAAATCAGTTGATCCGTGATGGTTTGCAGACGTGTTGTTGATAGAGTGCTTGATAATAGTTTCATTCAGAGAGCTGTTGGCGAAGTTGTCTGATATGAAAGCCAAAGAAAATGCCAAAAATCGGAAGCAGCAGTCAATGCCGAAAGAAATCGGAGAGTACTGTACAAGGAAATAAAGCGTCATTTTTAGAACAGAACCCCAGAAATGACACTTGTCAGCAATGCCCTCAGTGCCATGTATCAAGACAAAACGCCCGAACATTTCTGTACTGGCCACTCTCGTTTGACATCCAGGTAAAGGTTTTGCACACTTTTCACATCTCATAATTCCAATTTCTAGATCCGTTTTGCCAGTTTGTTCTGGCAAGGTTACGATGAAGTTGATTCCGCCGTCATGGAGTATATGAAGACACAGACCAAGGAGGAATCCATGTGCGATTGGCTCCATGGTGACCTGTTCTATGACCATTACGTACAATATCATGACAAAGAGAAGCAGGCTGCGAAGAACGCTAATGAATTACTGATGATGCAATCCCCTTCTTATCTTTGTTCAGAGAGGCAGTACATGACAATCGCGTTGTCACATTGTTTCGATGATTCTCATCTACACAACTCTTCTAGAATATCGGTATGGCCTCACCTCTTCTCATATCTCACACTACCATCATTCGCGCGTTGCAAACCTCAGCAGTAGCAATGACTTCGTGCTCATATTATTCAAGCCAAGCGTACTTCCATCTGGTTGCTCATGAAATGAATCTGATCAACAAAGAGGGATTTTGGATCTTCGATTCATCCAGGAAACAATTAACTAAGGTACGCTAGCGTTTTCTGCTTCAATGCACCAGCAACTAATCGTCTGCAGGTGAAACTGAAGTTAATGACCAACATGGCAGATTTACATGCCTTTGCAAAGGCAATGATGAAAGCAGGATCATCGAGCATTCATGGAGCATGCATTTGTTCTATCGTTGGAGTGAGAGCAAATAAACGGACCTGCCGCTTGGGATCTTACAGATTTCTCCCTCCAGCCCATCCATTTCGCAAGAAATCATTGTTACCAAAATGCTTGGATTTACATCGCAAATCTCCAGCACCAACGTTTTGGACGAAAGATCAGATAGTTGAGGCAGGTTGAAATGAAATGCGATTGGTTTGAATATCCAGTCCTAACCCGCCTACAGGAATCGAAGCGAGTCGTTACGAAGCTGATAAAATCAAGAGCAGGACGCTGAGCGCAAGAAAATGCATGAAAGTGTACGACAGATCAAGCGATCTCTCCCACCCTTAAAAAACCAGGGCCAGGACAGTATGGAGTAGACAACTTGACCAGCGGTCTGGACAATGGTTGGGATCCTAGTAGACAGTATAAATCCAATTTTATGCATCATATAGGGGTAGGTTATTGATTCTGGCAATTGTTTGCTGATGTTAACTGGCGTTTTTGTATAGAAGGCTGTAAGAACCTTGGTTGAGGCCCTGGATTGCGAAAGTAATGGTTCCGGATTGGTGTTCGATTATGAGGCTCGACTGTCGGAAAAGCCTCTAAACAGGCTCAGCAGTGTTTGGGAGCAAGACGTTGAGCTCCCGTGGGCATTGATTCCAGTAAGCCGAAAAGCTATATCTGAACGAATCAAAAATTTGCTGGTACCGGACAGTAAGAGGGCAGAAGTTTTTGAGAGTTGTAGTTGTTAATAACACTCAGGGACCGAAGAGCTATTTAACCCGTTCATAAGATCGCAAGTAATGGTGAAGAATTCGCAGTGGCATATGCTGTTGCATGGGCTGTTCAAATTTCTAACCAAAGGGCTGTTCGGAGAGAGCATCCAGGCTCAGAGCTTTCCGAAGGCTCTATTCCGGTTGTTTGTTGTTCTGTCAAGCTGCATGTGTTCAAGCTTGAGACGATCACAATTACAAAAGCTTCATCTCGCAATTGTGGAATCTTTGGCACAGCTGGAATAAGTAATAACTGTCTCGGTTCGGTTTCAATGCTAACTTTTCATTCTGCAACTGCCAAGTATGATGTTGACTCGGCCGGTACATTTTATTCTTCATATAGTTCCACATGTTTTGCAGGATATTGGCCCATTGAAAGGGATTGCATGGAATTTCTTGTCGGAGCGTTTCATGCGACCTTTAAAGTCAATGAACCACGCAACGAGGGGACAATCTGTCAACATCATGAACAATTTCTCTGAGCAAGTTGCAGCCTCTTGTTTTAGGTTGGTTCAGTAGAATCAAACACGGGACAAGTTTTCTCAGTTTCCGCTAGGTTACAGCACCACGATCGATACACCTCTCTGGAAAACAGAATATGGACGTTTGGGGAAACAAAGATTGGAGGATTACAGCAAGGACATCGACGAACTGCCGACAGAGCCAAAAGTTTTTGATCCGAAAGATTTGCAGTTAGGTTAAGGGCTAGGTGTTACGACGGATTGCTTGACAAATTTGATCAGGTCGTTTGCATGAAGACATGTATCTCAGGTATCGACGAGTATCGCCGCTGCGTAGTAACCTTGAATTCCAGCCTTGAGAAACCTTAGTCCGACAGAAGACTGGCGACGGAACCAATCCTGTTTTTTCATGAGCACCACGTGCACGAGAAGTTAATTGATCACTTAAGAAGCAACGGTTTCCACGAAATTCTTCTAAGCGCGCTACAAGGTAAGTTGGCTTTTCGTTTGAGGTAATTCGAAATCATAATTATGCAATAAAGCTTTGGGATTTACTTCAAATTTATTATGGTGTACAGCTGTTGTTGATGTAGTTTGTGCAGGCAATATCGCCAGTCTCACAAAAATGATGCACAAAGGGAAGCTTTTTAGGTCAAAAGATTACGAACTTAAACGAGCTTTAAAGAGTAGTAACCACATGATGCAAATCAAGATAGAATCATCATGTTCTTCTAAGCATTCCAACTGGTTTGCTTCGGGAAACTGGTTCACCATGCTGACCATCAAAGACGACATGGAGCCCTTGGTAATGGTGTTTGTGGATTGGTATAAGTCGCCGGAGTGCCCAAAGGTCGGCCATGGAACCGATAACGAGACAGGTTTGCCCGTTATTGAACCCATGTCCAGAGCTGAAAACATTAAATGGTCCAGATGGGTGGGGTCAGTGACAACATCGAGCCAGTCAACATCATGCTCGGCAAGCTCCCTGAAACAAGATGCAATTTCGCCATTAGGATGGGACATAGAGAAGAGCTAGAATAAAACGAGATTACAACTTTGAGTTTATTACAATAGAACGAAGCAGCGAGAAAAAAAGAAAATTTTCCATGTAAAAACAGCAGCAGTAATAAAACAGAATCAGGCCGCCTCAGGTGCCTCAGCACTAAACAGAAGAGCGGAACCAGGCCGAGCCAGCCCAACAGTTTCAGCACAAAGAGCAACAACTCGGGCAAGTTCAGATCAGACAGCAGCGACCCATGCAAAGTGAACAGCAGCAACGACCAGTGGAAGCAAGCAATAGATTTAGAAAATATCAATGCAATAATAAACTGAGGAGAAAAAATTTCAAAAATGGGCAGCATCCACCCAGGCCGATAATAGTTTGCAAGCTTACCTTCGATTTGAATACTATATCGCTACGAAAACGCGAACCGCAACACCCTAAACACGAGAACAATCAGTAGAAGATGGAGAAGCTATAGAACAAACGATGAGCAATGTTAGATAGGCCCAGATGGTACTGCAAGCACAAAGGAGAAATCATGGGCCGCATCAGCGACGAGACCCATTAAAATAGAAAGATAATTTCATTTTTAAAAGCAACCAACTGATTTAAAAGTTGCAGAAAACTTTAAAACCCTTAATAAACTGAGAACAGAAAATTTCAAAAATGGGCAGCATCCACCCTAGTAGATAAAAAAGCATAGACATTACCATTAGTTCGATGCCATTCCATGCACGAAAACTCGGGCCGCCTTGGTCTATACACGAGGATCATCAATACAAGGTGGGCGAACTTTAAAATAAAGAAACAGCCATGTTAGATGAGCCCAGAAGGCCCTGCAAGCGGAAAGCAGAAATCGTGCGCGCAATCAATGACGAAAACCTTCGATAAAGACAGCAAAGAACTGATTTAAAAGTTGAAGAAAACGATTATGAACATTAATAAATTAAGAATAGAGAAAATTTCAAAATTGGGCAGCATCCACCCTAAATATAAAAATATTTAGAGAGTACTTTTGATTCGACACCATCACCGGCACGAAAACTCGGGACGCCCCGATCTATACACAAGAATAGTCAGAACAAAGCATACAAACTTTAGCATAAACAAACAGCAATGTTAGTTGATCCAAGAAGGCCCTGCAAGCGAAAAGCAGAAATCGTGCGTCTCATCAGTCACGAAAACCTGCGATAAAGTCAACAAACAACTGATTTAACAGTTGAAGAAGACGATTATGAACATTAATAAACTAAGAGGAGAGAAAATTCTAAAATTGGGCCGCATCCACCCTAAAATATAAAAACATTTAGAGAGTACTTTTGATTCGACACCATCACGGCAAGAAAACTCGGGACGCCCCGATCTATACACAAGAATAGTCAGAGCAAAGCATACAAACTATAGCATAAACAAACAGCAATGTTAGATGATCCAAGAAGGCCCTGCAAGCGAAAAGCAGAAATCGTGCGTCCCATCAGTGACGAAAACCTTTGAAATAGAAAGACAAAAGCATATGTAAAAGCAACCAACTGAATTAAAAGTTGCAGAACGCGTTTATAAACATTCATAAACTGATCAGAGAGAAATTTTAAAATTGGGCAGCATCCACCCTAAAATACAAAAAAATTTAGAAAGTACCTTTGATTCGATGCCATTACCGCCACGAAAACTCTAGCCGCCTCGAGCTATACATGGGAACAATCAGCACAAGGTATGCGAACTTTAAAATAAACAAACAGCAATGTTAGATGAGCCCAGAAAGCCCTGCAAGCGAAAAGGAGAAACGAACGCCCGATCAGTGACGAGCCCAGTAAAATAGAAAGACTAAAGCATTTGTTAAAGCAGCCAGCAGATTAACAAGTTGAAGAAAACGTTTTTAAACCTTAATAACCTAAGAAGAAAGAAAATTTCAAAATTGGGCAGCGTCCACCCTAAAATATAAAAAAAATTAGAGAGTACTTTTGATTCGACACCATCACCGCCACGAAAACTCGGAACGCCCAAATCTATACACTAGAGTAGTCCGCACAAAGTATACAATTTTTAGCATAAACAAACTGCAATGCTAGATGGGCTCAGAAGGCCCTGCAAGCGAAAAGAAGAAATCGTGCGTCCCATCGGTGACGAAAAACTTTGAAATAGAAAGACAAAAGCATAAGTAAAATCAACCTACTGATTTTAGTGTTGAAAACTCTAAAAAAATTAATAAACTGAAAAAAGAAAAAAAATTTCAATATTGGGCAGCATCCACCCTAGAAGATAAAAACATTAAGAGAGTACCTTTGAAACGATGCAATCACCGCCACGAAAACTCGGGACGCCGCGAACTATAGACGAAAACAATCATCACAGGCATCAAAAACTATAGGGTGAACAAAAAAGCATTGCTAATCTGGCCCCCGAAGGCCCTCAAGCGGAAATGTGAAATCAAATGCGTCCACCTGTGACAAGACAGGAAGATAATGAACAGAAAAAGCATTTCAAAAGCAGCCAACTGCTTTTATAAATATAGAAAACCTAAACTTTAAAGACGCTAATAAACTGAGAAGAGAGAAAAATTTCAGTAAGGGTCAGCATCCACCCTAGCCGATAGTGCAAAAACGTACCGACTCGAAGCCAAAATCGCCAGCAAGAACCCAGACCGCCCCGACCTATACACGAGAACAATCAGTCCAAGACGTATAGGCTCATGAAAGAAAAAGCAGCAATGCCAGACAGACCTGAAGGGGCCACTCAGCCAACAAGTGTATCCCCTAACGATGAGTCTCATATGAAACTGGTACAAAGACAGTAAATAAACCGGAAGACTGACCTGAACGTCCAGATTGGCATCAATGCTTAGGATGTGATCGATAGAATCGTGAGAAAGTATATGAGAAGAATGGTCAGAGGAGCGATTCGATCTGTGACATGATGTTACCATGAAAATGATTAGGAGATGGATCACTCTACATTCAACGTTCATTGATAAATCAACCAAAGCCAAGTCAGAACAACATTCAAACTTTATAATTTAACATCGAATTTTGTTTGCAAACCATTGCAATTGCAATTTCGCATGAACGGGCAGTTAAAATAGGAAAGGACGCAGATTTTTGCGAATGGTCTCACATTGCTGATCCTGGCTCCGGAGCGCACTTTTGCAAAATTGCAGGTTTTTTGCAGGTCTCGATCCAAAACGCAGATTTCCGCTGCGTTAGGCAGAATGCCAGAGGATAAGGCATGTCAGGGCAGACCTGCGCAGTTCCGGTGTTTGTATGTGTTTGAACAAGCAGTATTTGACAAAAACGACATGTCTCGCAAGTTTAAGCATGCAGGGCTGCGTTATGAGGTCCGTCTTGCTTTAGGCGTTAGCAAAATAGACCATGTTGCTGGAGGGGTACCATGTGGATCATGGCCTGACGTTCGCTTGGCAAGACATTGACTCGTTCCGAAATTGCTCCTGGAGAAAACCTGCTCCAGGTAAAGGATACCGGGACGGGAAGTTAAAATCTCTTCACCCCTATTGAACATCCTCGTTCTGATCGTGTCCAACAGCTCAACCGAAGGCTTGCTCATCCAGGCGAGAAATGAAATGGTAAACAAAACGTTGCAAAGATTTCAGTTTCCTTAAAGAACACTTTCGGCATTCTCGCAAACAGCACCAAATCGTTTTTGCGTCATGTGCGGATTTGCAAATAAAGCGTTTTGAAGAGTCTTCACCCGATGCACGAGACCTGCTAAACGCAAAACAATAAAGGGAGAAGACATAAGAGGGATCCGTAAAAATACTGCGAATTTCACATATGTTACTATCAGAAAGGCGCACGGACTGTAGGTTTTCTGGTTTCCGTATATGTTTCTGTTTACTATACATTTCGCTGCGAGTTGTAAAATCGTTGATATCCCCATAAGATGGCAAGCTCTTGCAACGATTTGTGCTTCAGAGCGGTTTCGTCAGATATCGCGATCAAGTTGCTACGGAAATCAGCAGCCCTTCAGTCGGTAGTAATGAATTGTGCTTTATTTCCAGCTCGAATCCCAGCTTCATTCAGCTCAGTCCGTACGGACACCGTAGGAACTCCGCGGGAGTCGAGCCCATTAATTCTACGGTACGCCTTCATACTTTAATCTTGTTCGCATCTTTGTTAAGCATCAGATTTATGCGTGAGTCATCAAGGCTTCTCTGCGTGCGCTGATCTTCAAAACTGCGTACGAACTTTAAAAGGGATATAAGATTTTTTAATGTATTTTTATAGATCTGATACAGCTTAATTATTCCATGCTGATTGCTAAGGTTTCCAAAGCGCTGTCAATTGTGTCAGCAACTGTGCTCGAGTTACTTGTTTGCAAAGACAGTCAGCAGACTGTCGATCATGCTGCTGGAGTGAGAAATGCTCTTGACACGATGAAATCGTGCCATCGGTTTTCAAAGTATTGACCAATCTTTCTACAACGGAATTTGAGAAGCTTTCTTCGACTGTTTGCCCTGTTATTGCTACCCATGCACGGTCAACTGGTGAAGTAATCCAAGGCGCAGGGCGTCCACCAAAACAGTCACCTCAACAGAGACTGCTGGCTTTTCTGCTATACTTAAAGCACGATAATTCAAGTTTCAATACTTTCCAATGGAATTGGTCTGAAAGTTGTGTTTGTGAAGATGCCGTATTTAAAGCCTCCTGCATTGACTATGCGTGTGATCAAAGAGCTTCGTTGGCCAAATTCCGATGAAAGATTAAGAATGGGACTGCAGCTTGCTGAGTTTCCAGGGTGTATCGGTTTCATTGACGGCACTCTTTGAATTTTGTAAAATCAAGAATCCTGCGGGCAAGGATGAAGACTATAAGCAATTGTATAACGGTCGCAAGTTAATTTACTGCACCAATAACGTCGTGGTCGTGGATCATCAAGGTCAGTTCATTTATATCGATCCTGGATATCCCTGAACGCTTCACGACGTTAATTGTTTGAGACACTCAGATATCAGCAACGACTGGCAGATACACTTCACTATAACCGAAGATTACCAAAAATACCTTCTTGGTGATCCAGGTTATATGGGAGAAGATGCTTTCATAATGCGAAGGGCTGATCGTCGGGAGATACTTCATGACGCCGATGAATACGAGTTGTCAGCGATTGATGCTTATAACAAGATGCATGCTGGATATAGAATCCACGTGGAATGGGGCATCGGAGGGATGAAACGCAAATTCAAGAAAAAGATGAAAGGGTTTGATGTCAGCAAAGAAAATTTTCCATTAATGTTCAAAGCTGCAGCCATTCTGACCAATTTCATTCATCGTCGGCGGCTCGAATTTTCCATTGATGCTGGAGAAAATCGGGCTGTAAACAATGAAGAAATAGTTTGGGAAGGAGATTCTTAACGAATCGGAAGAGCTTGGCTATAATACAGTTCATTAAACAATTAGAAGCTCATAAATTCAAAATGCCCTTAATCCTAGCTGGTAGATTCTCTTTGCTGATGAATCCCAGTTGAAAAGCAATGTTAAGATGCTCAATGTCAGACCGGCTAGTTATTGCTTTTGTTGCCGTCTTAAAGTCGTCTGCGATTTCTTTCACGGAGCCAACCTGCTGCAACAACGACGTTTTGCTAATTTTTGGCTCATTGAACTTAGAGGCTGGCTCAAGTGGAATATATGCGCATGCGCAATTCACCGTAATTTTCGATTCCAACAATCAGATTGCGAGTCCCGCATTTTCCGCAGCAATTTCTCTATCTATCGTCTGAGGGGACCCCTTTATCAAGCGAAGCCATTGTTGGGATTGTCGGCAGTCTTAGTGCTGTAATGAATGGCATTTCTCATTTGAGTTCGGGGCTGCCCAAATGGTAACTGAGGTCGCTTCGATGTGATGGTCGGGCCTATCGAGCACCAATTTCTCGTAGAGATTTTATCCGATTCTCATAGTTTCCGATAGCAAACTCTTCTGCAATATATGATGAAGGTTGGTTCAAAAAACGGTTCCGCTGTAGCTAGGCATCTCTCCGTAGAATTGTTGATCTGATTGTACAACACTTAGATTCAATGAATGATCCGATAGTTATAATGCTTCATTTTTCCGTCAAGATCGTGTTGCTGTATGTCTGCATTATCTCACACATACCGGATCAATTTACGATTCAGCGCTTGTTTTCGGAATGCGCAAAACCTCTGCATTACGTTATATTGATCAAGTGGTTGACGTTCTGCTTCAATGTTTGGGCCCTAAATTTATCTTTCTGCCAGCACTCAGCAAGAATGGGACGAGCTTTCAAATGGTTTCGAAAAAATCTGTGGCTTTCCTGATGCTTGTTTGGCGGTGGACGGATCTTTATTCGAGAAAGAAAAACCTGCGGATTATGAAGGATGGTATAGTAGGAAGGGATTTCCAGCAATTAATGCCCAAATTGTCTTTAACTACAAGAACCGCATTAGAGATTATGAGATTATGCATTACGCCCTGGATCCGAAAACGACAAAGGTATTTATAAACGTTCGAAATTTGGCCAGACGATTGCAGCTATTATTCCTGCTGGTAAGGTGATCGGCGCTGATGCAGGATACCAGCTGTTCACACATTGCATGGCACCGTATGACAATGACACCAGAGATACCCAGGAGAAATATTATATTTACCTTCATTCCACTACTCGGATCACCGTCGAAATAGCTCTTGGGCTTTTGAAAAAGCGTTTCCGCATTTTCAAAGCACCGATGAATCAGAAAGGCAACGAAGGCAATGGCCGAGCTGACTGACGATATGAAAAGGTGAGTGTTAAAAGTATGACATGAATTATTCGAGCCTGCCTTATTCTGCATAATATCCTTATTGACCTACGCCAATCATCCTATAATTAAAATTGACTCCAATGATAATCTCGCAGGCAACGGAGCTGTGGCAGTTGCTTGAGAGGCAGCTAAGAAACGTCGTGACCTAATTCGAGCTTATTTGTGGGCGCAACGAAAATGATATAAAGTATTCTGCATGTGCTGTAGTTACACTCTATCTTTCTTAGAGCGAAGAAATTCGAGAAGTGCTTCCTGGACAGCTGCACCCCGCTCTAACATGGTGGCTACCCGATGGCTACCCGATCAAGGGACTCTCGAATTTTGTTTTGATCTTCCTTGACTTCTTTCATGAGCGACCGCATTTCTTCATTGGTCTTTTCCGGCACCTGGCCGGATAAGGAGGAAGCAATATTATTGAGCCCTTCTGACCCATCAATGCTATTCCATTGCCGATCGGGATGGTTTTTGCTGGTTGTACATTAGTGATCAATTGTTGACCTGAAGCTGAATGATTTTCTCACTGAACTGAGAAGCAGTCATTGCGAATTTTGATTTTTTTTAGCTGGTATCGTTTCTGTGTCAGTTGGCACAAAGTCTTCGCCTAACTCTTCCCCAAATTGGGAATCCTGATTGCTGGTGGAATCTCGCTCCTCCTGGACTATGACGACATCTGTTGCCAGTCCAAGAGAAGAACCATAGCCAGGGAATTTTAAAAAATACTGCTGGATAATATCGAAGACTTCGGGTCTTCATTGCCGGTTTTGGTCGATTCTTTTCCATCGGGCTTGTGATCGCGCCACTTTTGTTTGTGTGAATTTCTGCTGTGCCTTATCTTTGGTGATGTTTTGCCCAGTTGCTTTGGACATCGTATCCTATTTTGTTTCAGCCATCTAAAATGCGGTGACTATGCATACTATCTTTGAAAAATTCATAAAACTGTTTAAAACGCACTCCATCAACTGCTCGACCATCCAATTAGACCAAGCAATTGCCTTTTCACCGTTCTCATCCTTCGATGGTCGACCTCTTTCCCGCTTGCTCGTCCCATCGCTAGACGGAGTGGAAGGAGCTAGGTTCGTGGGTTTGGGGCCGACTCAATCGACATGGCTGACGCCCAGAAATGGATAATTGCAGAGAATGCAGCCTCCAGTGGGCGCAACCCTGGCGCAGCCAATGGAAAATCTGCAGCCGCATTTTCCGACCGCTGCACTTTTCAACCGCATTATCCTTTATTGCGCATTTATTCCACGCATATTTTCACACGTGAACCAGCCTCTGAGACTAAATCGCTGCTGCCTCGTCAATCGGCGCTTTTCTAAATTTTTCCTGTCGAAGAGATTCTGACGGCTGTGTTTCGCTTTTAGATTCAATGATTTTCATTCTTTTGTTAATGATGCTTCGCTGGGCGAATGTTTTAGATTCTTTCACTTTCTGAGGAAACTCGTCACTCTGAAGCACAGCTTTCTCACTGTCTTTGGCATTCGGCTTACTGATCCCTCTATAAAATGGCTATTAAAATACGCGTAAAATAGGGTTTTGCATAAAAGACCGCATTTTCCAGGGGACAAGCTGCAATAATTCCAGTCGCTTAGAGCCTGGTTTAAGTGTGAAAAAATGCGGGAAATAAATACGCAATAAAGGAGAATGCGGTTGAAAAGTGCAGCGGGCGGAAAATGCGGCAGCAGATGTTAAAGGGAGGAGCCAGAGTTGCGCCCACTAGGAGCTGCATTTTCTGCAATTCTCCATTTGTGGGCGTCAGCCATGTCGACTGAGTCGGCCCCGAAACTAGCTCCTCTCACTCCGTCAAACCATGGGACGAACAAGCACGCAAGAGGGCGAGAAACTAAATTGATGAAGCATTTGCTACCGGAAACTGTGACAATCTGATAGCATCTCTACGAGAAATTGATGCTCGATAGGCCCGAATATCACAATTGGAAGCGACCTCAGTTACCATTTGGGCAGCCCCGGATCTCAAATGATCAATGGCATTTATTACAGCGTTAAAACTACCGACAATTCCAGCATAGCTTCGCTTGATAAAGACATCTCCCCAGATGATAGCCAGGGAAATTGGGGTGGAAATTGCGGGACGGGCAACCTGTTTGGTGGAATAGATAATTACAGTCGCCAGGAAAAACAAGCAATGCAGAATGAGATCCATTGACGCTGAACAAACCGTGGGCCCTCGTCGCGACGCCAGCCGACATAAACATCGTGAGCAGCAGATGTACATATAAGGTCAAGTGTGACGAAGACAGAAACACTACCAAATCGAAAGCCAACGCGGGGATTCTCCCAAGTCTTCGAAGTCGATTAAACCGCGACGGTTGCTCGCGTCATTACCATGAACAGCTTGAGGATATTCTTTGAACAGACGCCTCCCTGCACGTTCGACTTCATCATCTCGATGTCGTAACCGCTTTCTGAAATTCCCACTTATCGAGTCGTGATTTATGCAGCAGCGAACCGGATTTGAGTATAAAGGCACAAGCGGAGAGAAGCTGGTTTGCAGATTCCAGACCGTTGTATACGGCTTAAAGCAGTCATGCCGCGAATGGTGGATAAGGCCTAACGCCGCTCGATTACAGGCTGCATTGTTATACTCAGCCGGCATATATTGGACCTCAAAACGACAATCCTATGTGACACTCCTATCGACGGAGAATGGGGCAGCACGAAAAAAGCCAGTATAAACTGGCAGCACGACCTAGGGGGCCAGTACAAAGGGGCAGTACGAAAAGAGCCAGTATAAAGGGGCAGTACGAAGGGGCAGTACAATGGGCCAACACGAAGGGTCAGTACAAAGGGGCAGTACGAAAAGAGCCAGTATAAAGGGGCAGTACGAAGGGCCAGTACGATGGGCCAACACGAAGGGCCATACAAAGGGGCAGCACAAAATAAAGTTTTGTACGAAGGGGTAGTACGGTGGTCAGAATAAAGGGCCAGTACTAAAGGGCAGTACAAAGGCGCTGTACAATGGGAAAATAAGAAGGGCCAGTACAGAGGAACAGTACGAAAGGAGCCAGTATAAAGGGTGATCGACCAAGTCTGGCGACATCGTGCACAGCGACCTTTGCTGTCCAATGAGAACGCGCTCTTTGCAGGGAAACATCTATATGGTGACTTACCCCAGCAAAACGGCAAAGCAGAACGACTGAACAGAACTATAACCGAGATGGCCCGATGCTGGTTAACTGAAGCTGGTTTAGGAAATGAGTATTGGCAGTATGCTGCAGCATTGGCGGCTTACATTCGGAATCGGACGCCGACGACAGCGAACCAGAATCTGAAAACGCCGTTTGAGTTGTTGTGGGGCAGGAAGCCTGATCTCAGTCAGTTACCGCTGTTCGGAGCCAAAGCTCAAGTACACGTACCCGATGAGTTATGCGGAAAGCTCGATCATAAATTGCGAGATTGTTTTTTATTAGGATATGCAGAAGGAGCAAAAGCTGGAATATTCGAACAAATCGAGACAAAACGAAGATTCGATTCACAAGCGCCGTAATCGAAGGTGTCAGAATCGGAAATGATTTCGGATCAACACCAGCAGCAAGAATGAGCAACAACGAACCAGTAACGACACCGAAGACTGAATCGGATATTAAGATGACGAGTGTTGAACCCGATCCCGGCCGAGAAACAGACTGACCGAGAACAGCCTGGATTCGGCGGGAGACGATCAGAATCGGAGCGTACAAGAAGATGAGGTGGCTGCGGTGGAGGTCACTGAAATGCGACGAAGCCGAGCGCCCATCCGTTATACATGTATGAATTAGCTTTAGCAGTTCAAAGTGGTGGCACAGCGGAGCCGGAATCTGTCCACGAAGCATTTCAGTCGCAATACTGGCAGAAAGCGATGGCTGCGGAATACGATGCACTGGTTCGGAATTCTACGTGGGAGTTTGTCCCAGTCCTTGTTGGACGGTCCGCTGTCAGCGGTAAATGGCGTTTAGAAGTAAAGACTGACTCTAATGGCGATGTCCAGCGTTATAAGGCGCGTTATGTCGCTCGCGGATTCACCCAACGACCGGGAATCGATTTTGTGGAGACGACTTCACCGGGGGTATCACTGAAAAGCCTTCGGAAGCTGCTGTCGATGGCGGCGGAGCAAGAAATGGAGAAACAACAGCTAGACGTTGATTCGACATTCCTTTATGGGCAACCTGACGAAGAGATTTACCTCGAACAGCCTCAAGGATTTGTGAAAACCGGTTCGAACGGCGAGAGGCTGGTATGCGAGCTTCGTAAAGCCATTTACGGCCTCAAGCAGGCAGGAAGAGTTTGGTGGAAGATGATTGACGCAGAGTTAAAGAAAATGGGTTGTAGCAGCTCAACGAGCGATACCTGGATTCACCGACGCTTCGTTGATGGTTTTGTCGTTCTGATTGCAATCTACGTTGATGACCTGGTTATAGCATCTAAGTCTATGCAGCAGATTAAGAAGTTGGAGATCACCTTAAAGGAGAAGTTTTCGATAAATCCCATTTGCGATATCAACCACGTTCTTGGAATGAAAGTTCAGTGCGATCGGGCGAAGATGTCGTTGATGATAAGCCAATCAGCCTACGCTCAGACGGTGTTGGAGAGGTTCGGAATGGCAGAGAGTCGCCCGATCGAAACCGCGATGGGGACGGGAGCCGTACTGGAGCCGAACGATGGACCTGCAACACTTTACCAGTATCAGCAGACTGTGGGCTCGGTGATGTACCTGGCCATGGGCACGAGGCCTGACATGGCGTATGGCGTCGGTTTAGTATCACGATTCGCAAGCAACCCGGGCGAGCAGCACGTGAAGGCGGTCAATCGACTGATGCGTTGCCTCCGGGCACAGTCAACATGGGCATACTGTTCGGCGGGAGCGACGACGACCGGTTCTCGGGCTTCGACGACGCCGACTTCGCCGGGTGTACGACAGCACGAAGGTCGACGAGTGGCTATACCTCCAAACTATACGGAGGCGCAGTTTGTTGGGCGAGCAGTCGCCAATAATGCGCAGCCCTATCCACCACTGTGGCCAAATACGTGGCTCTATGTATGGCTGCCAGGGAGTCCACGAGGTTGGGCGGCCTCCCCAACTTTATGGGAACCCTGCAGATGGAGCCCACGACTATTTATCAGGATAACATGTCCACTATCGCGCTGGGGAATATCGGGAAAGTTTCAAAACTCTCGAAACATATCGATGTTCGATTTCATTATACTCGCGACAAAATTGAACAGGGTGGATCAAGTTAAAGTATTGCCCTACCAATTTGATGATCGCAGATGCAATGCCGAAAGCATTGGCGCCAGATTTTTTTGCTTCCCATCGTGAGAAGTTCCTTGCCTTGCCCAGATGAGTTCACGTGACGCTCGGGAGGGAGTGTTGTGGAAGACGAGCTCTCAGTGAGCTGCAGTCGGGTTGCGCGTCGGGAATCCCGACACACAATCGGAATCTCCCAAGTGCCCGTTTTTTGTTTGACTACGTTATGAACACTCACTTCATTTATTGAGCCCTTTTGTGTATTGCTGCCAATTAGGGATCCCAATGACGAACAATGACCGGGCTAATTCAGCTATCCAGCAGGCATCAGGCCATCGTCGAAGTGAAGTCGTTGTCTCGACTCCGGACCAACCTGCTGATAATCGTGTTCTTATATTTATTGAATCAGCAATTGGGAATTATAAAAAAAAACAATTTCAAAAAAACAAACAATATCACAAAGTCTAGAAAATTTGGAATCCATCCAAAATCTAAATCCTACTCATCAGCCAGCCAGAACACCGCAAAAAATATCTAAAAATGAGATACTAGAGGAACATGTCCGTGAGCGAAAAGTGTGGACGAGGTGGGGAATGCACAGCGCAGAACGTCCATAATCTTCTGATGTCGCCGTTCAGCATCCAGTTGGATTTGCATTTGGAATCTCTGCATTTCTCCCCGATCAAGATTCCGTAATCGCTTTGTCTCCGCCTGAAACTGCTCTGCCTCAGCACGACTTCGTTCCTAACGCCTCTCCACGACCAAAATTTTGCCATTGAGTGTCCTGAATTCTGATCGAAGGCTTACATCCTCAGCGAATAGTGCTTGGACAGTCGAATCTGCCTGTTGTTGCAAGTGGGCAATTGATGTAAAGTGGAAACCGCATTCGGATAACTTTCTTTCGGAAACCGTTTCAACCAGAATCATAATCGCACGGGTCAGCACTCGCTGTTTGATGATTGCAGATTCATTCGGATCTATCATTGACTCGACCAGAGCCTATGGAAATTTGCGACCAGCATGTGCGAATCTCAAAGTTCTGACACCATATCGTCGAACGCGATGATAGCTGCAGCGGTCATGCATTCAGCGAAAACGGGGTGGAAACGATCGATGTTCGAATGGAATATGGCCGACACCAATACATAGGCTTTGTGTTCAGGATCATCGCGGCCAGAGTGCTGAGCGGAGCGAGTCGCGGACATGCACCTCCAGTGTCGACCGTTCCGAACCTGAGGGGAACCCGCGCCATTTTATGCAAAGCAGCGGGGTCCCATTTTACATCGCATATTTCTCTGGTCACCGGGTTCTTGCGGATCTTGATTATCCCACCCATTGTACATGGCATTTGCGTCGCGAGGAATACTTGGGTGATTGAGAGCTTCCAAAAACATGATGCTCCTCAGCGAATGGGATGTGACGTCTGAATTCACACGCGCCCCGTTGTTTTCATAGCGTTAAGTAGCTCTTGAAGATGTAGGTTCAAATACTGTGACGGCTTCGCGTTTGTCGCTGCTTTTGGAAAAAGGAACGAGTTGTTCTGAAAAAAATTCAACGTGCAGAAAAATTTATACAAATCACAAACCTCGGACTTGGATGTTAATGGACAGCAAAACGATAGATGGCGGATTTACAGATGAAGCGGATAAAGAATCCAGCCGTTGATGTTGTATGTCAGAGGGAGAATGTCCGTATGGGTCGAGATACGGAAATGAGACCTGATTACATTGTATCCATATCAGGGCGCCAGCACAAATTGTTTCTAGTCGACAAACCATATCTGAAACCCGGACGATAACGGGAGAGTGCGGGTTGATTGTGTCGGCCCAAATGTCGCTGGCGCGCCCTCCTTTGATTGTTTGAAGTCCAAAGAGCGATGAGCTCTCGATCTACCCAAGGCGGATCGCAGTGAGAGCGATTTGGCGAGCTTTTTCAAATTAGGACGGAGGCGCATTAGTGGTCAGGGGCAGACACTTCTCCAGGCGACTCCGGCTAATCAGTTTAGCTGCCTTGCTTAAGCAGGTCGAAAAGAACTCGCCCAGCAGAGATTGAAGTTGAGACGACTGAGATGCCAATTTCTACAGAAAGAACGATTCAAATCGATGACAAATATGCTTTTTAGAGCAATAGAGAAAAGCTGAACGGAGTCTATTTTTTGGAGACTCAAAACATCCTGGAGGTTTTTAAATGTTGCTCATTAATGAGCCAATACATGAGCTGTCCCGCAAGCTGTACCCCGTCTTCTCCTATCAAGTGCTCTATCTTATATCATCGAAACTGCAGATTGTTTCCCTGAAACTGAAGATTGAATGGCAAGAATGGTTTTGAATTAGAATGTGTTTGTGCAAATGTCAAACCTGCTTGACA
This sequence comes from Polymyxa betae, assembly GCA_003693705.1. Lineage (NCBI taxonomy): Eukaryota > Endomyxa > Phytomyxea > Plasmodiophorida > Plasmodiophoridae > Polymyxa > Polymyxa betae. Next base: position 25,142 of record RBZT01000154.1, read on the forward strand.
GAAGAAATGAATTGAAATGAGTGCGGGCTGTACGCAACTGAGCAGTCGACGATTTTTTTTCAGCAAATGAATTGAAAGTAAGCCGTTTTCGTTGTCGCCCCCTTCATGACCTTCCTGAGGCTCCCGCTGCAAAAATTTCAATATTGTGGGAAAGGCTGGTAAATGGCTGATTACCGCTCCGTTTGAACAGGCCCACCGACTCTGCATTCGGATCGCAGATTTGACATGCAAGACCAGCGACCTCGGCCAGAAATAAGCAGGACGAAACTGCAATGGCAATCCTCGACCACAGTAAAGGTCCCGCCAAAGAATGTTTACGCCGTAGACTGTCTATTGTGGAGAGTTACCCCTTTCAATCCAATGACCAGTTTCCCTCTATGGATGGCCCAGTGAGTGTGACGGTCAGCGAATATGGTTCGGCTTACTAGGTCTGGCCGGTTCGGTTGATTGAACAATAATACAAATTATGGCATCAACAAAGCAATATGCCGACAGCATCGTTACGGAAGCTCCAATAGGGAGAATGCAGAACGCATATGTCGAATTCATCCATTCGGATTCACTCAAACGAAAAATGCCGAAACCAATCACAACCTTTTACACCATTTAACAAAACAAACCAAGAAAGTGCAAATCACCAAAATACAAGCGTTAAAAGCTGTGACTCTTACACTACGGATCTGAACCAGTTAGCATTGTCTGCTAGTGTAAAAGATACCAACTGCAACTCGATTATAAACAGTGGTTGCTCCAAGCACATGGACAATACTAAGATGCTGTTCGTCAACTATCGATCTGGCGGGAATTAAAACATCATGATGGGGAATGATACATCTGAATACAGCTCTGGAGTTGACGATAAAGGCAATCCCTCATCTACTGGCCGTTTCAGAATCGAAAATCCCTTGTTAGTTCCAAACCTGAAGCCCAAGTTAATCTCAGTTGGCCAACTAACTAAAGAGGGTTAGAAGCTCTTGTTCAATGGGAGCCATTTAAATATCAATGCAAGAGATGAATGGACACCACCCAAAGGAAAACGAATAGTCAAATGCCAGCGAGACGTTAATAATCTATACAACCTGAGCGAATCCAATAATGATATTCGAACGCCAACATCACTATTATTTAGCCAAGTTTAATCTTAGCGCACTTGCCTAATGCATGAAAGACTTGGTCACATCTATAACCAGGACCTGAACAGTGTGTAGCAAAGGCTGAAATCACAAATCAAGAGAATATACCTAAGACCATAGGACCCGCTGTTCCACTGTTCCATGTGACGGAACGTTAGGGCCGTCCCATATATTTCACGGGGTGCGCCTTACAAAATCCATCCCCTGGCTGGAACACCCCCTTGTTCCATAACGATATCGTACCGTTCCAGTATGTTGGAGGCCGCGCTTGACGATATCGGCATCGCTGAACCGGGTACAAACAAGGCTCGTGCGATGGTGTTTACGCTTTTCTGTCATCAATCTCTTCCGGAGGATGTTGAGTGGTGCGATCCTGAACCGATCGTTCAGGATATCCCTCACAAATATTTGGTGTACGGACCAGAGTTCACCGAGGAGGGTCGCCTGAATTTGCAGGGATTTATTCAATTTAAAAACCCTCTATCTTTTTCTTCGGTTTTGAAAAAGTTCCGGCAGTTTACTCCGCGTTTACGGCGCGCAGTCGCTACGGCGGCGCAGAATCGTGCGTACTGCACCAAAGCGGTTGATATTTGGCCGTTCGACGAACACGGCGTGTGTCCGACTGATGGCGGTGATGGTGAGGTGAATCGTTGGAAGTCGCCGTATGATCTGGCCTATTCCGGTTCGATTGACATTATCGATCCGCAGATTCAGATCCAGTCGATCCTTTCTCTGGAGCGGATCGAAGAGCGGTGGCAGTTTCGCCGCAAGCTTCAAGATTTGGCGATTCTGCGTAACGTTTGGATTATTGGTCCGACCCGTCACGGGAAGTCCTCAATTCCTAATCGATTCTTCCGTGAAGAGGACCGATATGCGAAGATCTGCAACAAGCATTGGTGCAACTATAAGGGTCAGACGGTAGTTTACATGCAGGACTTGGATCGTAATTTCGGCAATTGGGCTCTACAGAAATTCAAGGAATGGACCGATTTGTACGTATTTCCGGGTGAGCGTAAATTCGGCAACGTCCGGATTCGGCCGGCACATTTTATTTGTACATCGAATTTTTTTATTGAGAATTATTTCGCGGATCACGATCAAGAACATATCAACGCGATCGCGGCGCGTTTCACTGTTATTGATCTATTCGCGTGCTGTGGGCAAGCGGCGTTCTGTCGTTATGTGAGGCATCATCCGGAGCTCTACCCCGAAGAGTCTTGGCGTCGTTTCTATCAGGCCACTCATGGATGGTGGCTCTACGACGACCGGGACCAGGCGATCGTCAACTGCGACGATGATCACGAAATATAGCGGAAGTTCGTGCCCCTGGGTCTGTCTACTCTGGCTCCCGATCTGGAGGTGCCTCGCGGTGAGCGTGTGGCGCTGCCATCGCCTGACACACAGACGACTACTCAAGCGTCCGTTCCTACTATCGTTGGTGCTGCCGAAGACCTGATGCAGTTGTCTGCGGTTGATTCGTCTCCCGTTGCCGCGTCGTCTGCGTCGCCGGATGCGTGCAATGACGACTCGGACAGTGATTCTACCTGCGACAGTGGTATGACTTCGGAAAGCGCGCCTGATTTATTATCTGCAATGCTGGATGACAGGGACAGTGAATAAAGATCTAAATTTGGCGCCATTTCGTTATGGACATGAGCTCCTCCCCATCGTTTTGTTCATTCACAAAATGCGGCTCTCAACTACGTTGTCCGATTTGTTCCAGGTTGAGATCACGGACCGTGGCCATGGTGACTTCTTTATTGGACTGTACAAGAGAGCTGGTGATGGGTTCTGCCGATCCCTTGTCGCGTATCTCGATGGAAGCTCTCGATTGCGGGACGTGGATTTTGGAAGTAATTCGGATTTTGCTGAGCAAGCTGACGATGCTGTTCGATCCGCATTCCGATTCTATTCCCCATACAGTACTCCTAAAACAGCTCAGTCGTGTACTGGAAGTGATGAGGGATCCTGTCCCGGTCCCCCCTCCCGCAGAAAGCGAAAATTAACGGGCGTGGACTCGAAGGCGGTGTACGCCCCGTCGCAGCTCAAGTTTGACGAAATAATATTTTCATAAACTTCCTCTCGTTTCTCATAGTCGAAATGGTGCGGACTCGATCGGGTGCGGGTATCCCTGCCGCGCCTCGTCTTCCTGGCAACCCCAGGGCGTTCTATTGAAGGCCGATGGCCCCGCCTGTTCTGGCGGGTGAGCGTCCTTTTTCTGGTGAGGGTGTTCCAATTCTAGGCGGGCGGCGCCGCACTTCTATGCAGATGCCGACGGCTTCGTCGATCCTTCGCTCCGGTTCGTATGGTCATTCTGCAAAGCATCGTTCCGGTGGTGTTTACACTTTGACAATGCCTCTTTATGCTGGTCAGAAACGTGCGCGTTCTCGTCGTCTTGCTAAGCGTACTGTGCGTGCTCGCCGCGGCGGCATATATGACGTTGGTCGTTACGGCAGGCAGCCCATCCGTATCCGTGGGTACGGTGCGTACAATTGGCGCGGCGCCCTCAGTAGTGCAGGTCGTGCGATTCAGACGGTAGGCCGGCGTGTTATTCCTGCCGGTACGTTTGCTCGCATGGGTAACGCGGTAGGCTCTACTCTGGGTTCCAGTGTTGGAGGTTGTCTTGGTGCCGCTATCGGCGGTAACCTCGGTTCCGCTCTCGGCAAGAAAATCGCATCTGTTGCGGGTTTCGGTTCCTATAACGTCAAGCGTAACTCAATAATGAAATGGACCAATGTACGGTTGTATCGCACCGTGAGTTCGTCTGCAATATCGTAGTTCCCGCCTCGGTTACCGGGTTTAGCACGGATACGTTTCGTCTGAACTCTGGTAACATTAAAACGTTCCCTTGGCTCAGCAAGATCGCGGATGCCTACGATCAGTTCCAATTCCTTGGTTGCATATTCCAGTTTAAGAGCACATCCTGGTTGTCTAACGTTCCTCCGCCCGGTACGTTAATTATAGCGGCGGATTATCAAGTCAATGATGCCGCGTATGCCACCCAAGGAAGGTCCCGCCTGCAATTGTTACAGTCGCGGGGGACCCAGTAACAATAACAGATGCGAGACAGAACTGCTTGGTTTGGGTACCCGCATCCAGTAGAGGATGGTCTACGGATCAGAATTTTGACCCAATCATGCTTTTACCCTACCTTGCAAATCCTCAGTCAGAGATTTGTCGAAACAGTTTCTGGACAGAAACTGGATCAGCTCGTCCCCTTGTTTTCCACGCCAAAACTGGATAGGTTTTTGACGTATCTTCTCATGGCTCCAAGGTGCTTTGAGATTTCCAGTATAGATCCTATCTGCACGGCTGAACTGCTCGACTTTATGGAACAGGTCTTCGTGAAGTTTACCTATCTTGTTTTGAAAATATATAAAGCTCAGCTAAAAACAGAGCATACCAATCTGAAAACCATCGGTTTTGAGTACAACTGGAAAACGTTCGATATCATTTGATGATTCGGCGCCATTACCATCGCCGGTATCGCCAAATGTCCAGAGTCTGGTTGAGCTCTGAGAGAATCGAGAGTGGTATTCATACTTGCATGGCAAGACTGCATGTGGCGGAGTTGTCGACCACCAGTGGAAAGCCGCCATGGACGACTCGGTCTGTGTGTGCTATAGCAACTCCGGTTCGGAGCTTGAGAAACACAGTGGTTCGTGGACATGCACGACGCGAGCCATCTTACAGTGCGACCACATGTTGTGTACACCTCCTGTCTTGGGTTGATGTCTTGACACGCGCCCTCGAACAGATTATGGTCATCGGGTTTGAAATATCCTTGACTCCTATTTGGTCACGACACCATTAAAATTTAGGTATCGGAGACGGTTTGGTCAATGCATCCGCTACCATCATTGCAGTTGGTATCGGAACAAACTTGACGACCTTGTTCGCGACTTGTTCGCTCGTGTAGCGGTAATTGACATCGATGTGATTGGTGCGAGGATCGGCTCGGTTGTTCGCTGTCATCGAAATGCTTCCATGGTTATCTTCAAGATTACCGTCGGGTGCTGGTGCTCATGGCCGAGTTCCTTCAGAAACTGTCGTAACCAGACAATCTCGCGCACCGCGTCATACGCCGCTTGGTACTCAGCTTGCACGCTGGATGTTGAGACCAATGATGGTCGCTTCGATTTAACTGCGACTGGGCCGTTTGCGAACATAATGACATATCCGGTAACAGATCTCCTTGTGTCCGGATCATTCGCGAAGACGTTGTCCACAGGGATGAGGCTTGGTTCGGAGATGTTCTGTGAGTATTCGATGCCAAATGTTATGGCTCCCTTGAGATATCGGAGAACATGCTAAGCAGCAGTCCAGTGACGTTGACCTGAGGTCTTAACGAACTGACAAGAAACGGACACCGCAGGCAAGATGTCAGGCCGAGTGTTGATCCCAAGCCACAAGAGGGCTCCAATCAGCTCACCGTAGGGCTTGCCTTGCATCGTTGCAGTGTCAGAATCTGTTTGTGCGCACATTTCGTCAGTGAGATGGAATCCTGGCTGATGTGGCGCAGAGCTGGGAGAGCAGTCGGTCATCTTGAACCGCTCTAGGATTTCCTGAATGTACAGCGCTTGGTCAATCCGGATGGGCCCAGTCGGTGTAGAGCGGTGAATGTGCATGCCGAGTAGACGACTTGGTTCCCCGAGGTCTTTGATCTCGAATTCGTTGCTGAGCAGCTGAACAACCAGATCACAGAGTACTGTATCGTTGTGCACCATCAGCGAATCGTCGTCGTGGATTCCCATCATCACGAAACTTCTGCCTTCGCGTGTTATATACATGCAAGTGCCTGCACAAACGCGACGAAAGCCTGCCTTATTGACTAGGAAGTCGTTGAACTTCTTGTTCCAAAACATGCCAGCCTGTTTGAGGCCATACAGCGCCTTGAGAAGTTCACACAATAAATGTTCCTGATCAGGTTCAACGAAGCCATCTGGCGGCTTCATGAGCACCTGTTGGTCCATTTCGCCGTTAAGAAATGCGCAGACGACATCTATATGTCGTTGATGGTACCTATATTGGGCGGAAAGGGCGAGCAATAGACGCCTGGACTCCTTGTGGTCTACAGGAGCAAATGTTAAAAATCAATCCCTGGTCGCTGGGAAAAGCCTTTGATGACCAAGCGAGCCTTAAATTTGTCGATAGTGCCATCGTCCTTGGGCTTTGTCGTGAAGACCCACTGTTTGGATGGCTTTACGTCCTTGAGGTAGTTGCCGAAGCTGCAAAGTTTTGAAGTTTATGAGGGTTTGAAACTCTTCGTGCGCGGCGTCGTTCCAATATCCCCAGTACGGACTCTGAAGGGCTTCCTTAAAACTTGATGGTTTCTTGAAGTCACAGGCTTGAACATCGTCCCGTGCAGGCGGTGGGAGTATATCAGGGAAGTGCTTGGGAGTGGCAGCACTAAGTACGGTAAACTGTATATGGGCAACTGTATCTTCGAAGGTCTCGTCGTGAAGGGACCCGTTATCAGAATTGGCTTGTGGAACTTTCCAGCAGTCACTCGTTGTTTTGCGCTCAAGTTGAGGGTACCGGTGAGATATCGTAGATGCTGGGACATGAAGAGCCTCGGTGCTGTCAGTTGAAGATGAATCATCTGTTGAATTTTGTGCTGCCTCTTGATCATCAACTTCTTCACTTTTCCCAGGCTTTCGCTGTCATCGCAGAGGTTAGCATTGAGCTTCTCGGCATTGTTCATCTCTTTTTCCGGCTGAGTGTCGTGCTCTTCTGCAAGTTGTCGTTGGCAATAGTCGCTCTTGCCTTCATTAACGCGCCAGAACGAAAATTCTGACTAGTTGAAAATGACATCGTGGCTCACGAGGCGTTGCTGTGGATCGGGATCCCAAAGATGATAGGCCTTCTGGGTTGACTCGTTGCCAACGAAGATTGCTCGTCTGGCGTGTGGCTCCTGGTTACGCCGTGTTGTCGTTGGTGTCAGTACCCATGCATCGCAGCCGAGAACTCGAAGATGTGCAAGGTCAGTTTGTCTTTGGTACATTGCCACGTAATGCAGAGTGTGGGCGCTGGTTGAGGAGGTAAACGGCAGCCACTAGGAAGAATGGCCAGAAATCTTGAGGCAGTTTCGCGCGCAAGCGGATCGGCTCTGTGATTTCAATAATGGACCGGTTGAGACGCTCAGGCAAGCCGTTGGACTCGGAGTCATAGGCCACAATTGTTCGGTGTGGATTCCATTTTCCATATAATATGTTCGACATGCCTTCGACAAGTATTCGCCAATATTATTGGTTTGAAGCTGTTCAACGCATGAGACGGAATGTTTATGCCTTCTTAGCATCTTCGCTTCAAAAATTTTGAACGCGTCGAGTTGATCGGCCTTGCTTTTCAGAAGTAACAGCTCTGTGTATCGTGTAATGTGGTCGATATATGTGACACAATATCTCCAGTTTCCATTGATGCCGGTAGCTTTGAAGGGTCCCTTTAATAGGAAAAACACATTCGCCAGGGCGTATTGTGACCGTTTTGCTGGGTTGGAAATGACGTCTGCTCATCTTTCCCAGGGTACAGGGCTCGCACGGTGTTTCAATCTCGGGTCTCGGTTTGAGCGCAATTCCGGTGTCGCTTGTGCGCTCCAATCGCAGCAAGTCGCGTTGGTTGAGATGAACCTGACGCTCGTGCCAAAGCTGTGTTGCCTCAGCGCTCTTTTGCTTGGAATAATATGTGATTGCGGGACTGCGGGAACTTGATTTCTTGGATGAAGCTTAGGCGCCGTAGTAAGTAGAAACATGTTATTCGGTCCCTTGGGAATCGTTCCGATGACTTTGCCTGATGGTCGTGAGAACCCGTCTTTAGCGTAGATGGTCATGTGATCACCGTCGAGGAGGAACTTGATTCCGGTACTGGTTGTATGGCCTGGAGACAGAAGGTTCTTGCGAAGCTTGGGCTCATGGAGCGCGTTTTCCACATTAACGATTTCGCCTCCGGGTAAAACAAAATGTGCGGTGCCGACACCCACCGATTCCATAGTGCGAATGTCACCAAGCTCGATCTTAGGACCACATTGGGACATGTAACATGTGAACGAAGCAATATCGTGGAGCACGTGCTGGAAACACCCAGAATCGATATATGTATCCGCCTCACAACTTGCTGCTGAAGCAGAGAGCACACGATGAGGAAAGATGTTAATCTGACTTGGTATATTTGCTAAACGTGGGTTGAGCTCAAGATGTTTTGTCCAACAAGCATCGTCGCCGCCGGGGTGTCGGTGATCAGGAATAGAGCAAGTTGACTTGCCTGACTTTGCCTTTCCTGTGCGTGCAGCTTTTTCAAGTTTGTCGACTTTCGCCTGTAGCGCTTCGAAAAGTGTAACTACCTTGGTAGACGCGGTGCTGTCCAAAATCCGAGATGCCGACTCCTTCATTGAGCTCTCCGCGTTCAAGAGCATTCCGGTGGCTTTCTGAATGGTCACCGACTCCCGCGTGTCGAGAGCCGCGACGACATGCTGCTAGCTGTCGGGAAGATTTAACGAGAATCACAGTCACGATTGCTTGTTCATCGAGGTCGACGCCAGCGTTCTTGACGGCGAGCGCGTTGGCTTGCATGTAGTGATATAGTCTTGGATAGATTGCTCGGCATCTTTGGTCGCCTTGAACAGTTTCTTCATGCAGCAGACTAGAGTGGACACACTCTTGCTTTGGAACGTTTCGTACAGTATCTTGGAGCGGCATGAGCAGAATCAGCCGACTGTGTTATGGCTAGTAGGCTGTCACTGATGCGCATCTCGATTATGCCCTTGGCCTTGAGACCTTGGCGATAAAACAGCCTTATCGTGCTCTTATCCGAATCGGGTGGTACACCGGGTGCATCGATATCGGGAGCGTAGATCTTTGGGTTGACAAACCAACCATATCATCTAGTTCCATATTGACCAGAAGGGCGGCCATTCGAGGGGCCCATTGGGGGTAGTTTGTGCCGTCCAGGATGGGCACGAAAGAACTCATGGTCCTGTCAGCCATGGGACTCTTAATCGGTTGAGGCTCGAGAAACAAGAGAGATCAATGTCTGGCCAGCAGTCTGTTGAAGTTGTGACTGTATTTATGGCCCGGTGGGCTCTTATAAAATAAAAACAGACATTATCAGGTTCTTTCGCAAGTATGCGTTGTATCGGCATATCATCGAAGATGTCAATGCGGAGTCCGTGGTCAGGATAACTCCGCGGACTGTCAAGTCAATGTTCGACCCGTTTTTATTATCGGCGCTTATGAAGTATGAGCGCGACTGGAAGTCCGTCGGAACGGCTTTATGTGATTCGTTCCTGCTACGATGGCTTAAGAAACAGCAGGGCAGCGACACCTCGAGCCATCATACTCTTTCCAAGATTCTGCGTGAGAATCTGAAGATGGACCTTCGGATTTCGGCCTCTGCAGCTCGTGAACAAAGATCTGCAACGCCAAGTCGAGCCGTTAACGACTGAAAACAATTGGGGCGGCCTCTTTGCAACTCCGGATGATAAGAAGAACCTCGTCAGATTCCTGATCGAGTCCGTGCAGCCCTCCAGCTTCCGAAACTTCATGAAGAATGTGGTTAAAGTGTGTCGATGCCGCACCTGCAGCAGGATACCGAGGCTTTGTTCGACACACTGAAATCCAAGACCAAGATATTAGATGAGATGAATTTGATGGGTCAAGACAGGGAAGTCCGAAATGCGGCGACCAAGGAACCGAAGCGGAAACGTGGAGGCGATTATCGGAAGGGCAAGGATAAGAAGGCCAAAACCGATCGGCGCGAACTCAAGTCCGTGAAGTGCGGACAAAATGAACATTTTATGTCAAAATGTCCGCAGAAGCCTTCGAAAAAGGAGCAAGAACTTCTCTTGAAGAAGCATCGCGC
>RBZT01000093.1:0-18566 GCA_003693705.1 Polymyxa betae
AAATACATTCGAAATGACTTCAGATCCAAAAATGATGATTGCTAAATTCCAATAGAGGAGAGATTAAGCAGGATTCAGGTGCGAAATTCCAAAAAAATGCAAAAGGTTAGATCACCATGCGGTTCCCAGCTGGTCCCCCACGCCAGTACTAAGCCGGCCCAAGACCGCTTGGCTTCGCAATTCGGAATGAGATACGGCATACTCGGTCTGGTATGAACCTAACCTGACAATATCACTTCCAGCAATTGCTTTATACAGATCGCGATGCGAAATTCATCACGGACATCACGTTGATGATGTATTCTGCAATGAAATACGGAGCTGTTTCGGAGCTCGGCAATCGCTACCATAAAGACCTCACCCAAAGTTGAATCAGCCTGCAGACCTTGCTGGTTTAATTCGCTCAGCTATGGAATTGATGAATTCGACGAATGGCGTTGCCTTTGGAACGACCTGTGCGACTTGTTGACAAATTTAAGAAAACCGCACTTGGACAACCGCGCTTTACAATAGAAGTTTCCATGCCAATTTCTTCCCTGTTTGCTGCGAACGATACAAACAGATTTGCAGCCGTCGCGCCTTATAATGTCCTATTAATGGACCATGAAGCATACCTATCAGCAAGAGAGCTTCAGCGTTTTGTTAAATTGAACACCAGCACGTCCTAGATCTGATATCAACGCGATGACGTCGAGTTTCAACACTTTGATTATACCAAAGCCTGATGTATTCCTGATAGTTCGGAATTTGCCAGAGATTGTCATGTGCTAAAGGTGGCAGCACCGCCCGTTGCTTGAAATTCAACAGACCAGACGATTCCTTAACAAGCGCTCGATAAACACCACGATCGGCTGATTCGGTTTAGCAACAGGTGAATTTGGCATTCTGATAAGAAAGACATAATGATGAGCAACTCGATTAACGTTGAAACAATGGCGATCTTCTTGCATAGAAGTACTCGAATCAGCCTCCCTTTTGAATTTCAGATCCAGGCCCGAATTCTAATGAGTATAACCTGGAACATTGCTGAATCAGGTGTCTTGTTTCGACCAGACCGATTCCATTGCAAAGCGCCGTCATGAACGTCTTCTTAACGAACGAGACGTAGGCTTTGGAAGAGCCTGCGTGATGACGGGCTAGGTTTGAGCAGCTTCAGCTACGTAGATGGGTCTCTGCAGGGTTTCATCATCATTCTACATCTTGCCCTCTCGATCTGCAGATCGATGTTCCTACAATGTTTTAGATTCAGTACATCCCTTCAGCAAGTACATATTCTCTACAATAAAACCGAATTTCTCCTGGATCTCGTCAGAAACAGGCCGTCGCCCTAAACAAGCGATCAGAAACCGACTGTAGCCGCTCACACAATATACAAACAAGTTTTTAGAAAATGGTGAGAAAGTTTGAGAATGTTGTCGACTATTTTGCTGTCCCAGAATATCAGCAGATCTGATTACCGGTATATCAGTGTACAGTGGCTCTTTAATTGATTTGACGTAAAAAGCTGCAATTGAAGCGTAGGTAGATAACCCTGCATCTTCATTTCATACTTTACAGGATAACCATTTCTAATCATATCGAAAGCCACCAGAACGGAAAATTGCTCGCTGATCAACGGCTTTGACATAGCAAATTTGAAAAACCTTTATAAAGGTTCCCGGATGATAAAATTCACTGTCGATTTCTAATCGGCCGACAGGCCCAATCGTTCCTAGCCTCCGAACTCGAAATCAGTACCAGACTATTGGCAAACTTCCCAAATTGTACGACGATCTGAAACGGCAGAGATTCTGGATCAGCGGAAGGCATGCGTTCATACAGCATGGAACCTTTAGCGAAAGCTCCAGATGCTTTGTTCGTATCTCTCGTTTCTTATATCAGGTTGATGATTTGGTTGAAGAGGTCGGGCATGCTGCTGGTTTAGTTTCGCCATCATAGCGGCAGCGTTGCTAGAAACCGCTTTGATGTACGTCTACTACGTCGTGATGCCACCATACTCGAGCGAAATCATGATCACCATGATCACGATTGCGCTGGGGATGGCAATAAGCACGATCATCATGATGGCAGTGACGTTGAGCCAGCGACGTCTCGACCATCGGTCATGGGCGTACTATCATTTCCCGACCCAACGGCAGACGTCATCAGCGTATCATTCAGATGCCTATTCTGCAGGAAGGACAGTGCAGTAATCTAAGATAATCAGCATCTTTCTTAGAATGTTCGCCTCAATGGTCGGAAGGACAACATTAGATGGATTCGGTGTTAACTTCCCGCTTGGAGAATTATCTGAAACGGAAGTTTGGGAATAAAAATCCACAAGAATCTACCAACTTCTTCCAGAATGGATGGTTCATTTCTCTGTTTGTTGATCGTGCCACTTTTTTGAGTCTGCAGCGGGTGACCGGATACCATCCCAAATAGAACACTTCTTTTGTTAGGAAAGTAAACGGCCCGGTGACCCCGGTCTGTGTCGAATCAAAGAATTTAAAAAGGTGCGTAAGTGATTTATGTCGAAACTTTGATGCGTTCTGTGAAAGGGAAACGTTTATTCCAAGAGGGCCAAAAAGGTGCGTATTGGATGGCCTGTGTTGTAGGAAATCCTCACATAATCTTCGCCTTTGAGTTTGGAGTCAATGAAGACAGAACGCGATGATGCTTTGGCCGCAATGGAGGTCGATGACGAGGCCGGCATTCAGGATGCCGTCTACGAAGAGGGTGTGGTCAAGATGAAGACCGATCCGAAATCGGCCGCCTCAATGTTCCGCTCTGTAGTGTTCGCTGGTAGTACTGCCTTTCTCGTTTCTGTTTTGTATATAGCATGCTTTCTTTGCATTCGTGACGGATTCTGCTCACTCATGCTTAACTAATTGGTAATCTAGAAGGAGAAGCCTCACCTGAGCAGTTGAAAATTCGTGAAGCCTCCATCTATCGCTTATGTGAATGCCTTGTAAAACTTAAAGATGCCGAGCAATTTCGGCAGCTGATCATTCAGCTTCGAGGGTTTTTTGAGACAACATCCAAAGCAAAAACTGCCAAAATTGGTATTTTTTCTTGCACGGTTTTGTGTGTATGAAAATCATTCTCTCTGTAGTCAGGAAGATCATCGATTACATTGGCGAGATCCCGAACTGCTCCGTTCTTCAAGCCGAGGTAGACGAACCTTAGCCTTGCTCTGCACAATATGTCATAATCGTCGAATTTTTTTGCAGATTTGTCAGGAGGCTATCGACTGGTGTAAAACTGAGAAACGGACCATGCTTCGGCAACGTTTAGAATCGCGTTTGGCTATGTATTACCTATCTTCAAGAAAATTCAAGGACGCATTGCTCTTGATCAACTCGCTCATTGGAGAAGTAAGTTAAATCTTCTTTGGCTTTCCTTTTTTCTTGCACTTCATCTGCTATGTGCACTTGTTGCTTAATCGATATTTTCCCACAAAGCTCTCACATAACCGTATCTAGGTGAAAAAGATGGATGATAAGCTGCTTTTGGTCGAGATTCTACTGATAGAAAGTCGCATCCATCATGCTTTAGAGAATGTTCCAAAAGCTAAAGCTGCCTTAACATCCGCCAGGGCAGCCTCAAATGCCATTTATTGCCCACCTGTTTTGCAGGTTGGTGATCGATTTGTGCTTCTCGATTGCAGTTAACTTTTGTTAGGCCGAAATTGATCGCCAAGCTGGTATTCTGTGCGCTGAGGAGAATGATTTTAAGACAGCGTACGTCGCATTCTGTTTCATTTTTTTACTATCTGATATGCTGCAGATTTTCTTACTTTTACGAGTGCTTCGAGTCGTATAATACTGTGAATGACCCGAAAAATGCCATTGCTGCTTTAAAATACATGCTTCTGTCGAAAGTAATGTCTGGCGAGACCAGCGACGTGTATGATCGCGTTGTATACTCTTTTGCCTATTCCCATGTTTGATACAGCTACTCTATTATTCACGGCAAGTCGGGAGTAAAGTATGCCGGAATTGATATCGAAGCGTTAATGGCTGTTGCTGAGGCTCATAAGAAACGCTCGCTTAAAGATTTTGAAAACGTTCGTCAATGTCCGTTTTCAACTCGCAAAGGTTTAAGATTTGGTTTTCTCTAGGTTTTGAACAAGTACACGCAACAGCTAGAAGGTGATGCTATTATCGGTAGCCATATCAAAGGTCTTTACGAAAAGCTTCTAGAGCAGGTTTGTTTCGATCAGTTGGTGATAGTCTTACGAAATGAATATCTGAATCTGGGACACAGAACCTAATCCGCATTTTGGACCCGTTCTCCGTTGTTCAGATCGCACATGTCGCCAAGCTTATCGATTTGCCTATTGAGCGTGTACAGGGTAACATCCTTTATGGGTTGGCGGTGCCTTGCTAATTTGACTGTCTAGCTAAGCTAAGCGAGATGATTCTGGATGAAAAGTTTGATGGTATTCTAGACCAAGGAGCCGGCAACCTTATCGTTTACGAGCCTGCTGATAAAGACGCAACGTATGAGACCGCGGTTCAGACTATCAAAGAGCTCAATGTCGTAACCGATTGCCTTTACGACAAGGCTCGCCGTCTTACCCATAATTAACCTGTATCATATTAGTAAACGTACATCGTGATATGTATTACAACCGGGAGGCGTCAGTTTCCCCCTTCAGCATAATACAATGTCCAATTTTTATCTAAACCTCGGCGTCGTACTGGTCCCTGATATAGCTGGGGTGTCTTTGCTTTTCTCTGACTAAATCGAGATTTTGCCGAAGTGTTCTCTGTTCATGTTTGAGCCATCGTACAGCATCTCGAGCCCAGTAATGGATCTTGCGAAAGTTGTCCAGCGATGTCGTCTTGTCATTCTTACAGTCCTCTCGAATCTGTTTGATTCTGTACTTCACAAACAGATTGCAATCGCGTTTATCGTCTTGGTACAATTTCATCTCTTTCAGTTCCGGATCCTTTGCCCGTGTTTTTGATGGGAACGCATGACCGATCACCATCAGCTTGGGCTTTCGTGGCGTTTTTGGTTTCGGGAATGCAATTGGCTGCGATTCCGGATCCAAATGGCGGAAGACCAGACCAGATTCGATGGCATAGGTCGGCGTCGGTCGATGCAGCCAACGATGCTCGAGCTCGACGCGAACCAGACGAGGATCTGGGTCTTCAGCTAGATCGCGAAGGATGCCAGCTTCATTGCGAAGACTCGCTAAGACGGTCTCGATGTCAGTAAGCGTTACCATGGTTTCAGCAAAGTCATGATGTCAAACCGAGAGGCTCGCGCCCTTCCTCAGCCTGAATATCTCAATGTCAGTAAATAGGATAATTTGTCAATTACAAACAAGATGCCGTTTCAGTATTGCTATCAGAACTTTGGATAAATTCTGATAGCAAAAGCATTGATCGTTGATGGTCATTGATCGGAAACTGCACCCGCCCCATTGTTGCAAAATCCAACTCGATCCAAGCCAAGCAGGGCATCAATGAGTTGAAAGCGTTTAAAACAGAATTGATAGAGCGGTTAACAGCAAGGTTCACCCATTTGTTTGTTCTTTGAAAAAATGTCGCGTCTCGTTATGCTTTCGGTCGTTCAGCTGCAGACGACTAACAGCATCCCTTCCTTCAATGAAGTCTGTTATGCGTATACAATATAAGTTAGCATGCTTTGCTGTTGTTTTTTCAGATTCGACATTGCTGGCATTGGAAATTTCCTTGTTTTAGATAACTCTGCGTTTTCATAAATAGCCATGATTGGGACGCAAAACTAAGGATTGAAGAGATTTGCACAAATCGAATCACATTTAATGTAAAGGAGGTGCACTTTTTATCTGCATCCTCGCTTCAACATTGTGAAATCTATAGTGGATCTTTTGCTTTGAAATGCCATCTTGAATACAAATTATAAGGATCTTAACAGAATGCATCCGATTTCATCCAGCCATTCCTTTTCATGATATCAAGTCGTAGTTGTCGAAAATCTGGTCAAGGAGACGCTAACTGCTTCAGAATGGAATCCATTGAAGGTTGCGGCAAGACGCAAGAGCAAGCATACTGAATAACGAGTTTCATCAACAGCAAATGTCGGCATCATGAGAACGACAAGATCCTTGTAAAGGAAGCCCAATTTGTGTGTTGGCGAACTCACAACGCCCAATTTACTGAGATCTCCTGTCTCACAAGCCGTAAAACGTTCAAGAAGTTGAGCTTGCCTATTAGCAGTACTGTATGCTAAATAGTCGTGATCAATTCCAGCAACATTCAGTCAGACACAGTGCTCTTCACTCGACTTTAGCTTGCATTTCAACTGATCGACTTGACTAAACGGAAACAAACCCTGGCAAGTGTCATTGACTTCTGCTACGACCCGAGAGTTTGACGCTTTAACATAGATGATTGAATACTTACAAGCCGGTCAATACAACATGGCCAGAGCACGACTGTTGGATCTATACATCAGCTAAGGGCGGCTTTAATCTACTGAATCAGCATCAGATAAGTACCACGAATGACACAATCCCAGAATCCCATGTGAACAAAAAATGCAAACTTTTGATATGCATTGATAAATAAATAATCCATATGCAAATAAATAGAGTTAACTGTCAGAACGACGCCTGCGTCGGTTGCGGGCACGATTCCTTCTTCGATTCCTTCGAGAATCTGGTATGGGAGAATCGCGGTAGTTGCGACCTCGTCGACGTCGCGGCACTTCTGGACTGGAACTGGAACTGGAACTCCTGGAAATTTCAAGATCATCCGGTACAGGAAGCCGATGATGTACAACGCGAGTCTGGGAGCTCTTGCGAAGCATTTGCTTGCAGATATTCAAAATATACGCGTGATATTCCCTAAACCTTTCATTTAATACGGTTATTTTAGTTTTTCCATGAAATAAGTCGATGATGAAAAAACATGATAGTCTACTAAACTCGACGAAACGATAAACATAGAAAAGTAAGGCGAAGCAGACACTGTGATGGCAACGTACGCTAAAGCAGAAGGATCTTCTTTGGTAGGGGTGAGAGGATCTTCATAAGCAGATACGTCTGCATCGATATTCTGCGTTGGTGAAGATGAATTCGCAGAGAAAAACATTCGTAATTCATCAACGAGCATATTGGCGTCGGCAGAAGGTTTCAGCTGTTGACGCAACCAATCGGGAAGACATGATTGCTCACGAGGGTTCTCGTATCGTTGATCCAAGAGCAGCAACGCGAGCTTATCCCTAAGAATGATCGTTCAGCTGATTCGATTCGAGCGCTAACAAAAAAACATAATAGAGCAATGGTTTGGAAAGAAAAAACACCCAGATAGAAGAAAAAATCGGTAAAACATGGATATGGCAACTAACTTGAAGTTGTATAGACGTGCAAGAGCCTGATTAACAATCTGCATCGCGTGCAGAGTAGACCAGGTGACACTGGCAACATCCGATGAGCCGATATCGTCCAAATGCTTAAAAGTGGCATTGATGATGGGATCTTGGGTAGGTGCATATGGCACACCGACGCAGATACAAAGCTGGCATCTGCATGATAGAGATTCAGAAAACAATACAAACAAAGCGAAATAAAAGGTTGAAAGGCCCAAGAAAATCACAAAACGTCAAGTTAATCGCAAGTGAGCTACCGAATTTGTTGACACTCCATCTCTTCCAGAAGGCTGGAGCGAAACGTGGTGAATAGAACGGCGCCCTGTGAGCCCTTCGCGGCATTGGCGAAGTTCGACATGACGTCCACTCGAAAATCAGAGCCGTATTCTAAAGTATCGAAGAACACCTGAAAATGTACCACTAAATACGATATGAACAGCACTGGTGAAGACGACTTACATGTCGTTTTTCTTGTTGTAAAGATGGTAGAATGCTATTGCGAGACCAATATGTGGACAGATGGTCAAGAAGCTTGAAACTTGGTATAAGCACAATAATACCATGGGCAATGACTTTAGCCACTTCAACGATGACCGCGCCAATCCTACGAACCAGCATTCAGGATTTGATGACGATGATATTTTAGCTTGTCAATCCGATAGCAAAAATCAAAACGATACGGATTGCCAGTTGGCAGAATTTTGAAAACGAGGGATATCCAGTCCAACAGATATCGAAGAACTAAAGCAAAGTCAAAGGAAAAGCGAGATGCATACCCGTTAGCATAGGCTGTGAAGTTAAACTGAAGTGTTTTATGGCCTCCATTTAAAGGCTTTGAATCAGCCCTAACCTTAGCAAGAGTGCCTAAGATTTTGTTTATGGACAAGACAGAGACGTATCTGCCAACAGCCACAAAATGCAAATAATAGAATTACAAAAAAACGGTAAAATCGAGACGGGATTCTCAAAACAGCATTTCGTCTGGATAGAAAGCTTTGATCTTACATAGAAGAAGTCGCGATTTGAGGTGATTGTCTAACAGAAAAGTAAGATAGCAATAATAGCGAGAAGCAGCGAACTACCAGGAGAGTTCTGCAAGAACGGGCTGAGACGTAAACGGAAATGCTCTCCTAGCTGGGAAACAAACAGCCGGATGGGCGATAAAGATTCGGAGATGAAAACGCAGCTGCATGTGCGTTCTTGTACTCTCTATTGAAGGTGCACAGCTTAGAGCATTGTTATAAAACACTCCAGTTTCAATCGGAGATTGAAGGCACAGATATCAACAGTATAATGAATTAGCACTTAAAAAAATAAAAATGAAATGATTTTGAAAGCGGCAAAACTTGCTTACTTTGAGAAGCATTTCAGGATGTATGCAATTAATAGTAAGCCGAGATTCCAATGGATCAGAAGTCTCACTCCTCCTTCGAATCTGGATATAATAAGCAGAGGCCCGGTCCAGCAGCAACAATATTGATCGAATCACCTGAGCAACATGTAAGATGACACCGATACGACTGCAAAACATGGAACAGGTTGCTAAACGGGGGACAAATGAAGATTCGTTTTGGAGCAATCGGTTAAGGGAGAAATGAAACAACCCACGCTTCGGAAATTTCGAAAAACGTCAGACTCGAATTCGACGAGACGCGAGGACGACACCATGTCCGCTGACGATTGCAAAATTTCACTAAATGCAAAGCTCAGCGACGAAATACGAAAAAGAGAAGGCAGATACGAGCAGCGTTTTTGAAATTGAATTTTAGAGAAGAAATGGGCACACGGTTGGAAAGTTGTCCACTTCAAGTATTCAGACCCCTGGAGAAGGTAATGAGAAGCAGTTCAATAAACCGAAAGCAAATATTGCCTATACGCTTCCTTGAAAATGATGGAAGCTAGAACTTGATTAAGAGAAAGACAGAGCAGCAATAAAACACAATTAGAAGGAAGCTAACGAGATGGAAAAAAAGATTCAGCGACGGTAACAAGCAAACACAAGATTGAAAGCGAATTACGTTCTCGTCATAATCCACGATTATCGCCTCTTTCTGATAACGCAGAAAGAGTGCCCGCAGATGTGACGCCATCATTCGAATGCTGGCCATATTTAGAGCATCAACGTTTGGCTGGGAACGGCATTGACGACGATGGGCGTCGCAGGCATTAATGATTTTATCGAGGTTGCCGAGTGTAATAGCTAGCAAAACGTTCATCGGCTGTCCAAGAATGGCCAAAAAGCCATTTTCACAAAACTTAAAGCGCGCCTTGGGAAAACAGAAACGTACTTCAACCCGGAGCCAGAATGAAAACGTTCAACACATTCTCAGTGACAGAGCACAGAATATACGGACCTGATGATGAGTGTTCCTTAGCGAAGTCGATCAGATTGTGAGCACCATCTACGTAGGCGTTAGGGAGACAAACTTCACTGAAATCGGTAATCTCCGATCTAGAAACAACAAAAAAAGAGAAAACTTAAAAAATTGAATTCTGTTGATAAGATCTATCGGTGAGAGATCGGAGTGAAGCGAAACGATTACCAAATATTACGATGGCATCATCCGAGATCGATCCGTGATCCGATAAGAAAATGCCTCTCTGGTCAAAGAGCGATGAGAACGGTAGAAAGACCACATGGGCAACACGGGCCAGAGAGCGGGAAAGGTAGAACGGACAGGATTTGGTGCTAAAGAACGATTGATAAAAGCCTTGGAGCTTACTGCTTATAGAAACGCAAAACAGAGCGACACACAGAGAATCTGTTTGCTCAAGAGCGGAAGGATCGAAATTGTTTCACATTTTGGAAACGCTCTAATAGATACAAATCTCCAGAGGCATTCAAAAAGCTTGAAAAACGACAAAACCAAAAAGACGCATACGCTTCTCCCAGACGTCCAATATCCTCTATGTCCATAATAGAATCGGGCCCTTCCCAGCGTGATTCGACAGCATTCATAGTGTTCTTACTGGTTAGATTCGCATATCTACAGGAAGTCAACATTATGCTGACCAAGATAGTACGAACAACATAACTCATTACAGCCGTATGATGGCGTTTTCGTGCCTGCTCGGAGAGTGCAAACTTGGGCACAAGAATCTTCGACATTGGGACCCGATTTAACCTATATCACAGTGAGCAGGTTGTCAAGAAAAACAAACTGCAAATTAATATGAGACATTTGAGCGAGGAATGGTAAAAGCAGCATTTCTATGACATCAACCGATAGCACCCAAACCGGAATGAAAGTCGGATTGAAGACAACAGCTTGATCCAGGCGAATACACGCATACCGATTGATTTGAGCACATCTCTGACTTTGAAGCGAAAGTAATAGTTCGGGGTCTGTACGGCGTCATCCTGATTTTTGCTGCCAAATGGCGCAACCGTGATGCGTTTCGAGCGGCAACGACAATCCGCGGTGGTCGAAATTTTTGTTCATAGCAATGGCGCTGAAAGGCCAGCGCAGCACACAGATACGAAATCGATTTGCAGGTCCCGTTTGGAGATTCTCTGACAGTCAGAATCAGCGAAATTCGGCGGTTTAGGTTAGGCGCCAGTTGTACATGACGGCATGATTCCGAGACAGGAAGGATTCGATTAGGCGTTCTGCCATCAAGCTACAATCCGGTATAAGAGGAACTTGAGAGCCGAAATGATTGTAAACAGGACATAATATGAAAAGGAACGAAAAACCAGATTGAAAAACCAGATAAATATTTTTAAAGAGGAAAAAACTGTACGTTTGAGCCTGGAGGGGTTTGGGATCCGAGAAGCAGACCTCGACACCACATACAGAGATCCGATGCCCAATTTTGCTATCATCGACTCCAGGAGGACAATTAGGCACCGCGCTATGCTCGTTTTCGGTTATCAATAATGGCGGAAAACGCTGCAGAAGCCCTAAGAACAGATTAGATTGCTCGAAAGCTGGATCCACGATGATGATGGGACAGAGTTGGGTCCCAAAAATTCGTTAACAGTTAGAAGAAGCGAAACTTGTCGTACTGGCAACAGACCACGCTTGAAAGAAATGACGAAATAAGAAGCGAACCTAGACAGAATGCCACATGCGGCGGAACAGCAGCTACCGGAGGCGAAACAGCAGCTATCGGGGGCGTAACAGCAGCTATCGGAGGCGGAACAGCAGCTACCGAAGGCAAAACAGCAGCTACCGGAGGCGAAACAGCAGCTACCGAAGGCGAAACAGCAGCTACCGAAGGCGAAACAGCAGCAGCTACCGAAGGCAAAACAGCAGCTACCGGAGGCGAAACAGCAGCTACCGAAGGCGAAGCAGCAGCTACCGGAGGCGAAACAGCAGCTACCGAAGGCGGAATGCGTAATCGAAACGCCTCGATGTCTTCAGCCACTGTCTGCGACGACAGTTGCCACCACTCCTCATCGTCACTGATTGTGATGACATCGGCCATAGACCGGGTGCCGATGACGACAGACCGCCAGGCAGGCAGAATGTGAAACAGGACAGGATGGCAACCTGATGGAGATGATCAAACGACGAATCCCGCACGCAAAAAGGTTCAAGCCAGGGTTAGGGTTTTAGGCAGAATGCGAGGGATGGATTCCCAAAAGGACATCAGCAGATCTCTCCGAATATAATTTACTGAAAACGGGGATTGCATCCAATGCCCGTTCGACTCAGTTAAGAGTGCCATAAGCGAAATCGGAAACCAAGCGACTACGGAGGTGAATGGCAACAATAGAAGTCACCGGCTAACCTTAAGCAAGCTCTCTCTCTTAGCCGTATTCCTAATTCTATTATCGGCAGAAGTGGCTGGAAAGCGTAGCACCAAGGAGGTAGTCAACCCAGCGGCAAGTTTGTCGAAGTGAGCGAGTCGTCGGGGAGTCGCGCTACCAAAGTTTCGGAAGAGGCGAAAGCAATGTAGACTGTAATAGGTCCAGCGAAGGTTGAACTGATAGCAGCCGACCATATTCAGTTGGCCCAATTGTTCATTGTCATAATCGGAGCGTTATTCCCAGCAATGGATATTCAGCATGTTTTTCTGGCAATTAACAATATAACGTCGAGTCAGCCGAACGTCGTTTGTTAGATATGTTCAAAAGGGCGCTTGGAGCTGCTCTTTTCGTCACGGCTGTCATAGTAGCCCTTTACTTTGCTCTGAGTAACAATCGTGAATGGTTTAAACAAGATGACACTTTCACCACTGGCTCGCAATGTGGACAGGTTTATTCTCCCAGAAGACTTCACCTAGGACGTCTTTTACGAAGCTTGATTAGCTATGAGGCTTGATTGGGACTATGTTAAGAGGTTCTCCAAACTATTGCCTCACTTCAAGTATCATCATGAAGCCAGGATATTGCTATCCCTTTCTGAAGAATGGCTTTTTCGAAAGAGATTTATGCACCAAAACTGTTATGATTGCACGGGGGGGATCGTCTCCTTCGGGGCTTCCATTAGCTTTGGGGTATTGACGAGAGCCGCTTCGGCATATATTACCCGGCCGCTCTGTTTCGTCTTGAAGATGTTTTTTATTGTTTTTTAATCCGCTTCTGAGTCTTGCGAGGTCCTATGGATTAGAGTTAGGGTTTAGGGTTGGGTGATCACGTTGGAATCTTGCGTCGTAACCCATCCGTTCTCCGGTTCGGAAAGGTATTCCCAATAATGAATTGCACCAAAACCTTCTAGTAATATAACGTCGATACAGCGAATTCGATTATCACACAAGTTCAAATGGTCGCTCAGTACTGCTGTTCACGTTGGCGTCGCCGCGGTCACGACAAAACCTGTGGATTCAAGGTCAGTCTGGAACAGGCAAGACGTATTTTTTCGATCTGTTGCGAAAAATGTATTTATTTGTGAAGGATTCGAACGACTGGTGGGACTGCTATGAGGACGAACCTGAAATCGTTATCGATGGGATCGGTCCCGACTCCCGATCAGCATCCGTCGTGTTCGTGTTTCTAGAAATGGACGGACATGAAGCCGTTCTACTGTCAGTCGAAGCGTCGATATTGGGGCGTAAACGCTTTCGTGGTCATCGGGTCAAGGAGATCTGGCTGAACTCGGCCAATGTTCACGGCGATTCAGGCGCGGTTCCATGTTGTCGACCTGTTGTCGTGCGCCTGCCAGTTGCCGGAGACGTGCATCGCGTGCCAGGCGGCAGCATTATTAATCGAGCGACGAACGATCCTGCTCACGAACGATGGGAGCGTGTCCGTGGCTGCACGTTCGAACATCTGGAGAACGTGGTCCTGGACCTGGCGTGGTTCACAATCGGAGATGATGGTCGTCCTGTCGTATCGAGGCCATGGCTGTGTTCGCGGACCAGGGAGCAACGAGGGAATCGGTGCCGATGGGAATGGAGCTACCAACAAGTGATATAAAGTAAATGAAAAAAATTTGCAAAAAAATCACCTTATACTCATAGGGTATCTAAGGTGATATTTTTTTTTCATTTATATCACTTGTCTACCAGATCCACGGGCATCAGGTCTTCCATAAGAACAACTATTATAATCCCCTGTGGATTCAATAGATTTAGACTATCCACAAGAACCAGTGGCGCTTGCAGAACCAGCTGGTAGTTGATGGTCTGAGCTGGCCGTGTCGGCGTCATCCGCCCGCACTCCGAAGTCTCCGCACCCTTCATCTTTGATGTGGTGATGCGAAAAGCACTCCATGCAGTGTCCTGTGGCTCGATATTTCTGTGTGATCGGGAAGATATTAGACGTGATTGAGGACTGGCACGAACGAGTCAACCGGCGCGTACGCGTGAGGCACAAAGTTAGGGTTGGACTCTATTGTCGGTCTGTACACGGCGTTCTTGCAGGATCTGATGGATGAAACTACTGTGCGTGACAGTCGATGGAAGCCTGTCCGAATCCGCTAGAGTCGAAGTTGGTGTATTACAGGGAGTTGCACTCCTGGAGAGATCGGATGCAGTATCAGATGCAAAAATGGCTGGATTCGGTCATTCAGTCTTGACATATTTCGTATCTGTCGAAGGATCAAGATTGTTTTCTGGCAGATGCGGGGAGGCTACCGATCAATTGTGCAGAAATTTTCCTATGTAGCAAGAGAGCATAGCTCAGGCTGGATTGCAGATATGATTGTATCAGCATTTTAGCGAAATTGCTGGGTGGTTTTTGAATATTGGGTTTTAGGCGACTGCTAGAATCTCCTGGAATACTGTTGACAGTGCTGATTCAATATTCCAGCTCTGCACTGTCGTGACATTGACAGCGACCGCACCAAGGCCTGTCTGCTGTTTCATTGGGCAGGCTGCCTGTCTCTGGATAGAGCAGTTTCCAAAGATCGATTAGAACGTGTCCTGGGAACAATGGAGCAGTGCAGAAGCTTCATTATCCTATTGGAGGGAAAGTATGTCGACTACTCGGATATCCTACCTACCCACGACACCAATGAAGACGACACCCACACGGTTGCTGTGCAAGGAGGAGAACAACGTGTCTTGAAGACGGCGTCTTCCCGACGCGAGATTCCAAATTTCGATGCTTGGCTCGATGCTCACATCGCCGTTATGAGCGTCCTGTTATCCAGCTCTGGGAACGGCGCTCCAAGATCTTACAGCCGAGCCATGCATGATGCATCATCAATTGTTGATCTCTGCACGTGCGAGGGTGTACCCCTGGCGTGCTGTCTACGAAATCGACCAACGCAAACGTAGGCTTGTGGAGACTGACCCAGCCAGTTATGCGACACTTCTAGAGTATAATATGGTTATATGGAAGAGGGAAAACGCTTGGATCTTCAGCCCCGTCTGGCTCGACCTCGACCGGACGGTCCGGACCATCGCCTGCCGGAACAAAAGCGGCGCCGTTCTGATTCGAAGTCCCTGATCGATGCAGGTGTTGATGCCGAAGGACACGACCGAAGCAAGGACTTCGTCGCGGGCAATTGCACGTATGGAACCCGTCTCTACCTGAATATCAAGTAATGGCTCCCAAGGCTGTAGCATCTTTTCCAACACGACACAGTCATCAAGCTGGACCGGTCCCTTTGCGTGCTGCTGGTGTTGTCCTGGCCGATTCCAGCGCGAGGCCGAAGACTGGGCCTTCAGCGCCGACGAACAGGGCCAGTCTGCTTCGCTAGCTAAACCGACTCGGCTGCAAACCTTCAGCCAGCTACACCTGCAACCTTTTGGATGACCAGCTCAGGTCGCTGGCCGGCCTCGAGGTTGAGTGGCGACAGCACTAGATCACGTTTGAAAATTGGCAATCTCAGGACCGTCAACAACACCGGGCAGGCGATCAGAACCCATCTACCCAAATCGAGGTGAGGGAATTGCGCACAATTGCTGCTGTGGGTTCTAACTTTCTGATTTAAAGCAGATGCCGTTGCAAAAGGGTGACAAGGTCAGCAAACTGCTCATAATTGTGCCTCAGTTTGCAAGAAAAATGTATCAATTTGATAACCAAAGCCAATCCGCAAATAAATGGCTCCGAGAGCAGCGCTTCTTTGGAAGCCGCCACAGCGGCCAACCAGATGTTCCTTCCCCAGATCCCGCCGGCCACAGCTCAACACCAACCCATCCCTGCTGAAACCGAAGACCGCCAAGAAAATCCAGCCCTATATGTCCGTAGCTCGGTCGGACCCGAAGTCGACCCGAACCTGTTCGATGGTAACCAGACTCGTCAACCGCACCATGGCCATCAACTCTGGATGGGTATCGGACGAGGATATGAGCAATCCGACGATGACGTAGAGGGAGGTCCAACCAATTCGGACGACAACATGGACGAGACCTCGGATGAAGCGCCAGGTCAAGAAAATGACGTCGAAATGAATGAAAGTCCAGACCCCACCGCCGAGCGGACCGATCATATCGATAATGATAGAGAGCGCGGCGCTACGGAGTCTGATTAACCGAGTCCGAAACAATCTCGGGTCGAAGAAACAGCCCCAAGCCAAGCCGCCCAATGATCTACGCCTTTAAGCACAATGGGGCCGACCAACTCCCTGTTTGGTGTAAAACAGAAGATAGTGATATCAAAGGTTCACCCTATGTGGCATGCTAGGCTGCCATGACCCCAACTATGGGCATGCGCAACGACCATCGCGATAGTCCTTTTGGCACTCTTGCGAGCAGTAGCTCCGATTGCCGGCGTCATGGTGGCGATTGATATCAGAAATGGGATGGTCAGTGCAGCCGCTGAGGCAGCAGTGGACCAGTTCTGGTATCAGATATTCCTCCTGGTGCTGCGTATAGGCACCGGGAGAAGAGGATAACCGAGCCGTCTAAGCACCATCTTCATCTCGCTGAACACCTGCACAGTATTGATGAGATGACTTTTAAGGGTGAAGGATTAATACCAAGAAATCTGCCAATTCCGCCGATATTCCGATAACCTTCTAAAAACCAGATCCAGTAGCTCTCCATTTCGTCGCTTGACGTTTGGTGATTCTGCTGCTTTAATCTTGGGACGGGTCCGCGCTGGTCTGATCTCTTCTGAAGATTCAAAATTCTGCATCTGGCGCCCTCTCATAGCATTACAATTTTTGAATAAGCGTTGCAATTATCGAGATGATCACTAACGCAAAATTCTCGGCCCTCACAGTGACGAGGCCCCTTTGGCTGTAGTAACCCTACCAGGTCTCACTCACTCTGTCCGAGCGTCGACCTCTGGATAATAGGGCTCTGCTACCGCGGCCCATCACCCCCGAAATCGCTTATGATATTATTTTAGTACGGGATGAGATGCGCTGTCGCGCCTCGAAAACCTGAAAGCGCGCCTGAAAGTCGCTCTGGAATCGTCTCTGGAATCCCAGCGCCATTCGGATGATAAAGATGCCTGCTATCTTTGGGTCGCCGAGCATCGATGGCTGGTCATGTCTGGCGGCGTTGGAAGCGATTCTGGCGTCTTAGTGTGATTGGTCGGTCATACTGGGTTTAAAGCCTAACTCCTAAGTTGGTGTACCACAGAGAGCATGTCCTTCTCGAAAGATTGGGTGCAGCATCGGATGAACGAATGGCTGGATTCGGTCATTCAGTCTTGACATATTGAGTATCTGTGGGAGATTCAGGATTACTTTAATTTCTGGCAAACGACGGGGCTGTTCCAGAACAACTGTGCAAAAGTTTTCTTTGCTGCAAGAGAGCACAAAACCGCTAGCCTTCACGCTATCCGACGCTGCCAAGCTATACCACTTAACAATTTTTGTTCACTACAGGAGGCCGTTGTTCACCTCGAGATGGGCCAGAACCAGCCAGTTTATTGTCGGCAGTATCCAATACCTCATCATGCGAAGACGGTCGTTGACAATCAAGTGAAGGAATGGATACAGAATGGCAAGGTCACGGACGCCCCCCGAGGGTGTCAATGGAACCTTCCACTGTTCGTTGCTCTGAAGAGGGACGATGTCACTGGTGAGAAGAAACCGAAGCGGGTTTGCATAAACCCCAGACCTCTCAACACTCTACTGTTGCCAGAGAGGTACCCCCTACCTCTTGTATCCGAAATTTTCCAGTTCCTCGCAGGCAAAAGCATCTTCAGTGCGATGGATTTAGAGCAGAGTTTTTTACAGCTTCCAGTTCATAAGCCTCATCGCGAAAACCTTTTTGTTTATTTGGCAAGGACCGCATCTTATGTTCGTTGGAACGCCCTTCGGGTTGACTCCGACATCATCTGTGCTACAGCGCACCATAAATCGTGCTCTTGAAGGTTCGACATCTGCAATCCCCTTTCTTGACAATTGGCTCGAGCTCTCCGGAGGAACACCTCGAAGATTTGTTCGACACTTTGGACCGATTAACTGCTGCAAATCTACGAGAGAACCTGAAGAATTCCCACTTTTTCAGACCGATCCACTCTGCCTTATCATTTCCGTCTTCGGCGTTGGGCAACAATGTTCTTCTCGTGGTTATCTGCGTGCATACCCGATCCTGCTTATTGCGTGCCCTTCCTGACAAATCAGCTATATCCGTTTCCAAGGCATTGCTTATGACATTTTGTGATTTCGGCTTCCCTCGCATCGTTAAGTCTGACAATGGCTCGGAGTTCATCAACCAATTTATGCAACTGATGACGAAGGAAGTTGGCATCGACCACCGCCTCGCAACTAAGTATCACCCACGTGCAAATGGTTTGGCTGAACGCACTGTCGAGACCTCATGCCGTGCCAACCGGAAACCACTCGAGAGTGAAGAAAGAATCAACAGCCTCGCAAACGAGCACCCACAAAGTGCGCACTGCCGTACGTAAGTAGTCATAGCAGTCC